>CCAG010015162.1:0-34210 GCA_001077435.1 Glossina morsitans morsitans
CATTTTTGCAACTGCAGCGATTCGACAAAAATTGTGGATCGAAATGATCCATTGGTGTATGTCATCTTAAAAATTGAAGAAACCCAAATTGATCCACGAGGTAGCTGCAGGGTTAAAAAAGCCTGAAAATTTCAATTTATCCTTATTACGTCTTTTAGGAAATACTCATTAACAGTGCGAAATTGTTAAGCGTCACGACACGCTCCCACACCAGCAATAGTATACTTTGAAGTCTCCTTGCTTGCCAAGACTTAGCATCCTCTTTTAATTGTATACAAAGACAGTAAAAATAAAAACAATAATAATAATTAATTGTGAGCATATTTGTGCGAAGACCACGCCCGCACTGTGTGGCGGTCACTAAATATTAGAGAAATAACAATAACCTGACGGTTTGCGTGATGCTATGAAGATCGAATTTCTTTACGTAGCATAAATGCGGTACACGTTTATTTTCGATGCGGAAATGCCTGCAGTAACCAGACAGATTGACAAATAGACGTAGCGGTCAATTTCTTTTCTCACCGTTGAATTGATTGTGTATAACGAATTAAATATTATAAAAAGGGGAAATTATTAAAAGATAATTAACTCATTTTCCAATCATTTTCACACGAAATGTGTTGGGATCAATGAAAATTGCTGCGATTCATATAACACGCAGCACATAACCTATAACACATCATATAACAGGTAATGCAAGCACACGTAAGCATGTATTAACAAATTCGCTTACATTTGCATGTGTGTATGTGCGACTGTGTGTTTATGGCTCACCAATACCGACATATAACATATACGTGGTAAACTTCGGCATGAATATAACGATTAAGAAATAAATTTTTTAAATATATACGTAATACGTGTTTATTTATGCATTTATATGCAAATATTGAAAAACAAAAAAAACAACTACAACAGCAACAACAACATAGCCTACATTTTTCTTACTTCACATGGCGTATAAAACATTTTCGCGTTATTGAAAGTTTACATATATATATTTTCGATAGATTAAAAAGTTTTGAGTCGTCAAAAGCGTCATTTCTGGTAGTGTCAACAGAGATGAATCGGCAACCCTTGATATTTTTGACGTGAGAATACAAAATGGTATCCATTGGAAAGGACAACTACTCGAAGTGTCAAAGGATGCTATCAAGGAGCTAAGTTTTTTAAAGCGGTAAAAGAGACTTCGTTGCAGCCAATATCTGGGCCGTCTGTACCGCCTCTGTTAATATACAATTTGCATGGGTTATCTGGTCTTGCCATGGGGCCCTCGGCGCGCGTACAGCGAAGAACTCAGATGCTTATGGACGACGAGAGTGCGTCCAAGCTGCTCGATATTCTTCGGCGCAATGTGGCCGCTGTGTTGTGCTTATACATAAGTACATGCAAGGAAAGTGTTCACAAGAGATAAAAGAGAAATTTGTCCGCCAGGCAAATGCTTTAAGGGGTTTACTTCCCCATCATTATTACTCACACGTCCTTGAGATGCTCGTCTACTGCATCGTGACTAATCGTTCGTTAACCGCACTGCCCAAGTTTGTTACAACCTACCGTCAATGGCCCTCCCCACCGTTATACATGCTTTTACTTTCAAGTCAAACACACACAAATACTATCCTCCTCGTTCCTCTCTGCCTAGCTACGGACCTTCCCGATTACCACCGTTCCCACTCGTACAGGGAATATTCCTTGTGTGGCTGGTCAAAGAATTTCATTTAGTTTGTGATTACATACTATGTGTCCGTCCATCCATTCAAATTAATATTTCATCAATATTACTTAGTCTTTATATTATTGATAATATACTATACTACGTAGATATATTTGCAAATATGTACGCAGTCAATATAAATTAGCAAAAGTATTATTTTTATACCTTTCCATATACCACCCTTTGACGATGGGTATGCTCATTGTGCAAAGATGTAACCTCAAAGACCCCGAAAAGTATATATATTCCCGACTAGTAAATCAAATTCGAAATCGATTTAAGCATGTCCATCCGTCCGTCTGTGTAATGTCTGCTACAAACATTCTGCTCGCCACGAAAATGAAGCTACTGACTTCAAACTTGGCAGAAACATTGGAAGTTCTTGCATGCAGGTTGGCGTCGAAATGGCCCAAATGGGTTTAAGAGCGCGCTTACACTGTTACGTAAAGTAGGAAGACCTCTGAATTTCAAACGGAACAAAATATTTTCGTTTTATTGCTTATTGCTACTGTAACCAAAAATTTGTACATATTTTCTATGGACAATGCTGCACTACATGTACAAAAATGGAAAAAATCGGCCACGCCTACTTAATTTTGTAGTGTGTCAAAATTTCATTTTTTTAAAATACGCATAAAGTATATAAACTGTTGGCCAATTTTAAATTCGGCGTGTCCGTCCGTTCACATGTCCATCTATCCGTCTCCAGAGTTGTGTGGTGTCTGTGGTAAAGATTCTTTCATTCGTAAAAATGAATATTACGCCTACAAACTTGCAAAAGAATTTGAAAATGGCCTAAAATTTTTAAAGAACACACCCAAAGCGCCCACAAATTTATGCAACAAAAACTGTGAACACCTTTGCTGTCCGTTTGTTGATTGTCACTCATAAACTACAGCACATGGATCATATAAATTTCTACCGTTTGTCCGACATCGGCCACACCCATTCAATATTATAGAGTATGAAAATTTATTTCTTCTACTTTTTTCTTAGGAGCACGCGATGGGTATAAAAGATTCGATCATGACCGAATACTATTTTCTTACTTGTTACTTTTTGCTGGTGTCCACCGAACATTTGAAAAGTAATGAGATCTCAATACACAGCATAGTTGATGGCTTTTCATGTCTTAACACATGGGTGCACTCTTGCTTATATATACGTCAACGTTGTGTTTGATTCAAGGATTTAAATCATTTTGAAAGATTTTTGCATGGGTGTGCGTGTTCCGTTTAAGCAAACAACACGTTTTATATAAATAAATAATGAAAGCTTTGATCAGTCGGCAAAATTTATAGTCGAAATAAAACCGTCATCGGAAATGTTTTTATGATTCAATTGACTCCATGTGCCATAGATACCGCAAAGATACTTCCGTCTGCTTGCAAGTTTACGTCAATCCGTCAGGCAGTCTTTTCGGCTGTGCATGGAATAAGTTTCCACAATTACTTTCAATAAAAAGAAATAAGAAAATTGTATTCGGTCGTGGTCGACTATTTTGTACCCATCACCGTTATCCTAAAAAAACAAAAAAGTAATAGAAGTACATTTGATACTCTGTAATATAGAAATTGGGCAAGAGTGTGTTTTTTTTATTTTCAAAATAAAAGTTTTTAACGTACAGGCGCATGAGGATTGTAGGCGTGTTCTTTGAAAAGTTTAGGGTACTTCGAAATTCTTCTGCAAATTTCTAAGCGATGTCTTCATTTTTGCGAACGGGAGAAAACTTACCACACAATTGCGCAAACGGACAGATGGATAGACGAACGGACGGACATGCTTAGGTGCATTCCGAATTTGAAACTGGCTAAGAATTCATACACTTTCTGAAGGGGTTTCTGAAGTTTGCTTTTGCGCGTTATAAAGATTTGAAAAAAAAAAGAAGTAAAGCGCACCATAGAATTAAGTAGGCGCGGGCGATTTTTATAGAGATACTATAGCATCGCCTACAGAATATATGTGTAAATTTTCGCAGATTATGTGTAATGAGCAAAAAAACAATTTTTTATTTCTTTCGAAAAGAAGAGGTGTTCTGTGTGGTGTGTGTGTGTGTGTTTACGTAAATGTCCTTCGACCGATTTTGGCCATTTTCAATACCAACCTGGGTGCAGGTTTCTGCCATATTTGAAGTCGATAGCTTCATTTTTGCGACCAGATGAGCATGCGTGTCACATACGATCACATGAAGTTATAGGCAAACGGAAGGTTAGATGGATCCTATACTTGATATTGGTCAAACAAATATATACGTTGTAGGATCGCTGAAGCTTCCTTCTGTGTGTTGCAGACATTTTCACAAAATAAATACACTACCCTGCTTCGGTAGCGGATATAGGAATGGTTAGATACGTTTTGATGGACTGACTCAGTGCTAGGTACTGGTCAAGAATACATAAACTTTGTAGGATCGCTGAAGTTTCCGTCCGTGTGCTGCGGACGGCTTGACAGAAATGAATGTACCATCAGGTTCCCCTGATGAGTACAAGGAAAGATCGTAAATTTTTAACTATTGCTTTACTTAGCCTCAATTTTTTCTGTGCCAAATATTTTGCGCTGTCTCTATAGCCTAACAATTACAGTTTGGTTTTTGCACAAAGGTTCTATCTGATCATTTAAAAATTTAAACATTAAAAATAAATTTTTTTTTACATAAATGGAAAATTTCTTAAATTTTAATTTGCTTGAATTTGAATTTGTTATGCGATTTACTTGTTAATGCCTGCATATATACGACTTGATTAAAGCATAATATGAATTCTTAAACTTTTTTTTTGTCAGTACCTCGTTCAAGGTATTTATCGTCATATGTTTTAATTCAATCCTTTCCTATGACTTGAACGCATTTTTCTTTGCTTTATACACTAAAGCCTTTTACGTTTACACCAAAAATTTCTGACCAGTTTATGTATATGTCGATATGCCGAAACAACGTGGAATGTAATTGCAAACGTTATTAAAAAAATTTCATTTATAGCAGCGCGAGCAGAAAACAATTTGAACGCAATAATAGTTTCCTCGAACGGTTGTGTTTATTTCATTTGCGGTTTTGAACGGGTGCTTGCAAGCGAATTCTTGTATCGATCCGAAAAATTCCCTCGAAAATAAACAGTTCCTGGAACATTCACTGGGTGATAACGACGCGCAAGCATATTGGCAATAAATGCTTACAGGGTAGTGATTTTACACCATTAGGCCAAACATGGTTTCACAGAACCCGTTCGTTATGCAACGAAAAAGGGGACAACTTTTAAATATGGGTACATGCATTAATTTGGTTCTTCAGTTCGCACCATAAAACAGAGATTTTCGGGAAACTACATTCGTCTAACTACCCGAGATGTGAAAGTAAAAACTTTCTTATATATATTTCAGCATGTCTGTCCGTCCCACAACTACTTTTGTTCATTCCATAGATGCCAAGCTGAGATAGTGAAAGTTTCCTTATATATGTTTGACCACGTCTATCTATCCGTCCACTTCCTTTTCGCATTCTGGGAACGTTAGATGATGAATGAGATGAGATAACGAAAATTTTCTTATATATATAAAGCATACTAGACTACGTTTGTCTATTCGTCCGCTCCCTTTTCGCATTCTGGGAATGGCAAACGCGAGGAAGATGACATAGTGAAAACTTTCTTATATACGCTTCACCATGTCTGTCTATCCGTCCGCAACGTTTCCTCATTCCGTGGATGCCGGGTACGAAGGAGATGAGATAACGAAACTATCTTTACATATAATATGGGCTATCCTTTAAACAAAAACGAGCATCAGAAAAATACAAAAAATTGTAAAATATTTTTCACTAACAAACTGCGATCTGTATTAGATATCGATTTGATATATTGCTCGTGTGTATATGAAACCCGTAAGTATATTAAGGTAAACGTGTTCTTCATCGACTGATTATTAACGTTAACAATAAATGAAAAAATCATTTAATGTTTTTCGCGATTGCAGAAAATGATGGCGAAAAATGGAAGTACGCCCCCTAAAGGCGAATGCGTTTGTTTCATCTATTCTAATAACTAGTTTTCTCGACAATTAATGGAACAAACATTTTAGCTCAGGATTGACGCATCTTTTGATTAGCGAAGCGAATTGAACGTTAAAAACCTATTATACGCGAGCGCATATATATATATATATATATATATATATGTATATACACATACAAAGAGACGACGATACCTGTTCATTTCATTTCATGCTTTTATAAAACAACGTAACAAATGTTTAGGGCAAATGCCATAAATGCATAAATGCAAAGCCAACTTATCACGACCTACAGACATAAATGCATTCCTTTACTCATCGTATCGCATCAATGAAAACTCATTTAGAGAAATTAACTCATTAAAAACGCTTCAATACATACAATGCAAATAAAAGCTCTATTAGTTAAGTAAACGCACACACTTACGCACTTATACATATATGCATCTATACATGGGAATATGTTGTGTGTATGTATTTTTACAAGCATTGTTTGCGAATTGCACGCCTACTCCTATGCAATCACGTACGTACGATATCTACCGATGCATTCATTTATTGTATTCTACTTGATAGTTAGGTAAGTGAGCGAACCAAGCGTTCACATAAACCTAACATCTCTATAAATACAAGTAAGACAATCACTCCACACTCAATAGGATCTTAATGAAGCTCATAACTTCAAATGATTATTAGATAGATTAGATGTGGAGAAGTTTTCGATAAAAGAAGAAAACTTTTTGAATATAATTCTTGTCAGTTTTATATTAATAGTAATCTTGTCACGAAAAGTATTAGTGTGCGACTGAAGAGGAATCTTGACATAGCATAGTCAATTAAAGAAGAAGCTTGGATCCGTCAATATTTTATTTCTCTTAAATAATTTTCATGTACTTGAACTCTTATCAAGCCTTCCTTGTGAAAGGCATCCGAAATTGTTCAAGAATTCTTCAACAGAGGCAGATGAGCTCCTTCGATCCCATACACGGAAGCTAGCGTTTGCAGGCAATTTCTCATAAATTGATTAACTCCATCAGCAAGCTTTCTTTCTTGTCTACAGAAACTAAGTTGTGTACATTTCACGCGAACATACGCAGAGGCAAGTAATGTTACCCTTTCCAAAAATCAACAATTTGTTTGTACATCTCATATGCATAGCCCATGCACTTGACTTTTCAAAATTGAACAAATCAGAGGAAAAAGGCTTAAAAGAAAAGACTAAAAACAAAAACAACAAACTAAATTTCCTTACTCTATAGTATTGGGCGGGAGAAGCTTCTATGCGAGAAAATTTTTATTGCGCGTGTATTTGTTAGCATTCTTGTTCTTAGTTTATGTTATGTTACGTGCCCGTTGTCCAACTTGGTCCATTTTCAAGACCAATTTGAAAGTAAACTTATATGGTTGTGAGGGTTGCCTCAAGACGACCAACGGCATAGTCCCGTGTCTGTTTGTTTTTTTTTTTTTCAACAAAAAATGGGTATAAGTGACTGAAGAAAGTATAATTGCAGTCAGGAAAGGGGTGTTTTCAAGTATCCTTTAAAACTTCCACTACTCTAAAGGCTTGCTTTTTATGGGAAATCTGATTCCGAAATATGGGTCTATGTTGTCCAAATCTACTTTAATACAAATCGCTATTTTGAATAAGTTTTCATCATAAAATTCTAAGAAGTATACCTTTTAGTCCTATAAGAGCCTATTTTTTGTAAAATCGTTTATAAGGACGAAACAAATGATCTCAAGCTCTCAATATTTCCCCCATTCATGTACTATGGGGACATATTATTGCATTTACATTTTATTTATTATTTTTCAGTAATTTTTTTTTTAAAAATACGAAAAATCGCACATTCAATGTAGAGGCAGGGACCATAAGAATCATTCAGTCCAATCCATTTTTAATAGCGTCAAAATACGTTAGGGTACCGGGTTTGTTTAAAACATATTGAAAATTGCGACCAAATAGTTTAAATATGAGTATACATAAGAGACACGGATGGACGGACAAAGATGTTTAAATGGATTCAAAACATTATACTGAATCAGTAAATAATTCCGAATCGGTTAGAGTAACAAAACAAGGATACGTATGAAGTCCTTCTTAAGATAACCTTACCACATATAGTGCGGGATACAAATCAGTGGTGAAGACGGATAAGTTCTCCACAAAAAGAGATAATTTTATTAAATTCTTTCTGTGCTCGCTCCTATATCAAGATTCTTTTGTAACGTAAGCCTTTTTATGAGAAAAACATACATGATCTGGTATTTCGATGGCGATCTTTACCCAAGTATTGTGTAGGGTATTTAAAGATCAGCTTTGACTGACAATACCGTCCTAACTTGCTTTGATTCACTTTGTAACAAATGCGAAAGCCAACCCATAGCCAAGCTTCGCCCTCCATTGGCGAGCGTACATTCATTCTGCAGAAAGTTGTATCAATATTTTCGCGTAAGTCTAACGTTCCAAATTTGATATCTAATATCTGTCAGAGACACATACTATGACAACCGTGGTATGTGCTATTAAATAGTAAATAGAAAAAAAGGCGGTAGGACATCGTCGCGATTCTTTTGAATTGAAATTCCTTGCTAAGCTGAGCGGAGACAAGCTACCACATATTTGAATTTTTGATTCTCTTCGCATAAGTGCGAGTATATAAAGTCATAGTATCATGCTTATTTATTTATTTACAACTAAAAGCTAAACTTACCTCTACACACATAACTAATAACAATATAGAAAATAACAAGAAGAACGAACAAAGCAAAATTTCCATGAGAAATAGCCGTCAGCGATTTAACATACAACAGTAATACACTATAAACTACTATACTACTACATTAATATATATATATATATATACACGCGTATATATATATATATATTCAAGATAAACATATACACACATACATATATGTATATATATATGTAGGTATTACTGCATAAAAACCAACTCATTGATATCCCCGACCTGAGCTATTTCTTAACTTAAATATACATACATACATACATACGTACGTACGTACGTAAGTAAATACACACGTATACAAAGTCTTTTATGTACGACATCACTATCTGACACGATGAAATGTTAGGCACATAAAACCGCTTGGTTAGTTTGTAACAATTTATGTAAAGTAGCGATTTTCCTTTGACGCCGGGATCTTTAGAAAAAAATAGGGAAAACAGTTCTAGACGCTTTCGGTGGGTATCTAGAATATCGTTTCCTTTGAACCGTAATAAATTTCCAAAAAGCATTCTATGGCGGTTGTATAGATACCTGTTACGTCAAATGAAGCCTGAGAGGTGACCTCGACCGTGCGTATGGTTTTCGCCTTTACAACTGTCAAAATTTAAAACGTATGACATAACACCAAAATTATTCCGAAAGTGAGCAAAATTTGAGATCCGTGGAATAAATTACAATAAAAACCTTGTGGAATGTTAATTATCTTAAGTAAACAAGAGAACAAAAATTGCAAGGGACTTCTAAGAGGGAGTTAGTCACTTGATCAAAATTTTATTCAAATCGTCATTTGTAGAAATTTTTAGAGTAAAATCTACCATCTGTCCATCCATCCATACAGCAATACGTTGAAAGCGATCAACTGGTAAAAGCTAGCCCCAGCGGCGCGTTTATCAGTTTGCAGTCCTTTCGAGGGAATCGATGTGTGAATCGATGGGAGGAACATTCGCTGAGCAACGCTTCACCGAAATATAGCAAAATGGCTCAATAACTGACCGGCTTCAACACTTTTTTTTTTTGACGTGGCATCCACAAGTTGGATTCGAATAAAATATTTTTTTTTATCATTTTCATACAATAAACGTTTTCACAATTGGTAAGTTAAAGGATCTGATCATGCCCCAATATCAGTAGATCCGTTCAAAGCCTCACGACAATCGCGAACGTATTTATGTTGCGTTACGTTTGGTTTTTATAATCGAAGGCACAAATTCACCAAGCCGATGATTGATAAGTCTTACCCACAGACAAGAAACAAATGGATCTTTAAACGGTTGTGCTTTAAGAATTTAAAAGGCATTGCGCTGGTCATTTTTTAAAAATACTTTAACCTGCAGGTGTCTTTGTTGTGAAAGAAACGACATCTCAAGTATAGTGATGTGTGCATTAAATTATAGTTTTCTCTCTCAATTACTGCAATCGTGAGATTTTTCTGTAACGGAAAGCGAAGCAGCGTATCCCTAAATAATTAAGTGATGGGTGTTTTTTTTTTTTTCAATTTCACGTTGATCTCAAGATTACATGGCGTTTGAAGCGTAGATCAGGCTGTTGCAGTAGCAATGACAAATTTTCCATTTTTCGCTATAACAAGCGATGGTCGTGTGGATGCCTCAACGATTTCGGGTAAAGTCTTATATTGATCTCAGGATTATAGTTATTTTTTAAGTGGAATTTGTAGACCAATCTTGTAAAGATTTTGGATTTTTTTGTTTCCGAAAACAGTGGAGCTAATTAGCATTTTTAGGAAGACGACTGAAGCCTTATTTCTACATTTTATACGATATGTTCACGTCATCTGCAACTTTTGGTTGCAATTGTTGCGATCGTGAGAATATTAAAAAGGAGACGCTAAGCGGAGGGACACTTCGGAGCTCGTAGCAAAGTCGCTTTGGGGCATGTATTGTGTACTTATGCAGCATTCTTATGCAACGCGACTGACTTGCACACGAAAAGGGTTAATAGAAAAAATAATTTTACGATTTAAAAATCCTTTAACCTTTCCTTTTGGTAAACATTAACGCTTTGTCGATTCGTTTTAAGCTGAATATAAATTTTGTTGTTGATTTATTGGCGACTAGTCTTGGTCTCGCTTACGACTCTCTCTCTCTCAGTCTCTCTGGTGCTACATTTAAGGCATTCAAAAGCTCAAGTTTTTGAATGAGTTGATGTAGTTAAAGTTAATCAAATCGCAATTACCAGAAATAGAACCTTCGGGGAAAAATATTTTACAAGCAAACTTGTTTCATATAAATAAATGTTTTAGATGCATACAAAAACAAAAGCTTAACGAAATACTTATATATATATGCATATCTGCATATATCTATATACATATGTATAAGCTTATTTATATATATGTTTGCGAGTTCTCTTCCCGCAAAATTAAGAAAAAAAAAAAAAAAAAAAGGAAGCAAAAACAAAAAGCAGTAAATTAAATACAAATCAAGAAGAACAATTTTTAATGATACACTTACTTATACATACGTAAGCGTCGTTTCCTGTATTTAACTATATATTTAGGTCAGTATTAAGATGTGCATCTAGTTTCATATATATTTATATATATATATATATATATATATATATATATATATATGTTTATATATATTTATATATATACCATATGTAGCTATCATCCACCCACCATAGGCACCACCGCTACAGCTGATGCCTGTCCACACATCATAATTCCAAGTAATTAAAATTACCTCTTGGTACAAGAGGTATACCCTTCGCTTGTTCTTATTTTTGTATTTGTTAGAGTACGTGTAAACCTCAATGTGAGAATAATGCCCGAAGCCGTTCAATGTCCAAGTCAAGACACTCGAGCAGTCAGTGCGGTTATACACACAGCATCTACTCTACATACTTAGTCGTCACTGCTACACATTAACTCTGCAAGCATTTCATTTCACATTGTATTGTATTTATCAAGTATGAAAATATACGTACATATATATATATATACGTACAAATATACTATATACACTACATATAAATATATCCATCTTCATGTTTTTGCTACTTTTGTATGCTGTAGCTATTGTTGCTGTTGCTGTTGTTGTTGTTGTTGTTGTTGTTGCTGCTGTCTCCCCGTGCCTGTTGCTACTGCACCGGCTACTGAATTTATTAGACGTGAAGATTGTTTATTTGTTTGCGGACACTAATTTACAGTAGCTGAGAAATCAATTTTCAAAACTGGTGCACACATGTACGCGTATGTACGCACTTACCTTGGCACCTTAGCCAGTCGATTACCATTTGTATGCTGTATGCGAGTATGTGTCTTCATAAATATCTGCATAAATATGCTTATCTGAGGAAAAATAACGATTTTTTTTTTTTTTTTTTGTTAAGAAATAAGAAAAAATGCTTAACACTTAAGAAATAAGTCCTCCTGCTAAGAAAGTTAGCGGAATTTTGTAGACATCGTCCAAGGCGAATGATTTACTAGTCTTATTAGTTCGTGAAAAGGAAGCGCAATTCATCTGCGTCTACATTTAAAATTATTTCACAAATAAAATAAGTGAAGACTGTATAGTAGGCCACGGTGTACCATTAAATACCCTACGTCGATTTCCGTAATCATATAACGACTTTTCACAATAAGGCATAATGTGGGAAGCGGTCAAAAAAAAGTTACGATCCAAACAAGTTTCAATAGCATTTATTCTTGGGCGGTTTAGCAACAAAGTTCATCAAAATATCTCATCAATTGCGACCTATAGATTGAATACAAAAAAAATAAGACGGACAGACCGACGTACAAGCCTAGATCAACTCAGAAAGTGGTATTGCTTCTGTAGATATAATAAAAGGTGGGTCTATCCTAAGTCCTTCTGGATCTTGCATACATTCACACAAACTATCTTGAAAGAAGGTGAATTCATAGGTCAGCAACTTACAGGGCTACACTGTTTTTGAAAATATTTTGATTAGTTTATGACTCCAACTCGCCTATCTAAAACTCCCACCAGGGAAAGCGGATCTCTTGCTCTCCCGAATTAATAATTCATGTCTAAAGTTTCACCTCCAAACCCTATTCACATTATATTAAAAAATTGTTGATGTTCCTAATAACGGTACAGCAGCAGTCGTCAAAACTTTCGAAAAAAGATCATTCTAAGTCCATATGTCTATTTACCAGTGGGGCGGCATAATGATGGAATAATTGTCTGAGCGACACGAAAACCGTGTAAGACCTAAAAAGGTTGTTCAGAGAGTGCATCCAGGAAGGCCCACTTTCAAAGAAGTTGTGTCATGATGTAAAAGCTACAAATTTTGAGAAACAATGATCTGAAACTGGGCAGTAATTCTTTACAGGGTTCTCTATAGGCTTTAGCCCTTTGAAAGTGCACTAAAATTTACTTCGGATCCCCAACACTGTATACCTATCAAAAAGGGAATTGCTAGCGATTAATAGACTGACAAGGCCACAATGAAGAAGCGAACTCGTAGAGTCCACATAGATCATGATTTATATTTTTAGCCTAATAATGAAAAAGCAATAATTTCTCTCCGCCTGAGGCACCTCCAAAATGTGGAACGGGTTGTCTATGCAATTACATTTATTTCAGTCGATTTACTCTTGACTTTGGGGCATAAACAGAAATCATTGGCTGCCAAACAGTTGTCGGCAACATACGTCTATATAGGTATCTTCATCTGATACTCGCGGGTCTAATTATCCTCATCGTAAATAGTGTGCTATTATGCGGGAAATAATTAACCTCAGGGCACTGAGGGCGCGTCTTCACATTACGTGTGCTTTCGGGCACCGGGGAATGGATTAAGTCTTCGCGGTAATCTACTCAGCCAAGGAGAGTTCACTAATCACTAAGTTGGACGACAATTTTGCTTATTTCTGGTTTTCAAACCGACGATTTTTCGCAAGCTCTTGAAAAAAAACACAAAGACGGTAAATGCACCCATTCGCGGAAATCGTTGTACAATGCAAATTTTTTTCACTGAAGGCGTCATTCAATCAGTTATATATTTCTCAGCGTTTTCGAGAGAAATAATTGACGTTATTCTTTTTACTCTTTACTCTTTACTCTTTACGCTTTAAGACTCGTACAACATTATTTCGAGTAATAACTTTCCGATTATCCCAATCATTTGAGGTTTGACCAAAACGAATAAAATCAACCGCTATGTCTATGGATTTTGAAAATGCTTTATAACGTTCACATAAGCTCGTGCTTTTGACCAACACAACATGCCTCAGGGGTCTTTTGCAACATTTTCAACAATTCGACGCACGAATTTTTCTTTGACATGTAAAGCCTAAAGCGGCAAACCCTTCGTTCGCATAATTTTTTCTTTGCAGTCAGTCAAGACAGTTTAAAAACAAAAAAAAAAAAAAAAAATATTGTTGCGCTGTCACTGCTGGTCTCTTTCAAAAAAAAATAAATTCGGGGCTCTGCATACACTGCTGCATATGCAATCGCCAAAATCGGACAATCCGGCCCGGCGGAGAATACAAAGACTCGTTAGCGAGAAGCTTAAGAAATTTTATGAAAAAAATCTTAATTGTTTCACGAAAGCACATAATGTGCGAGACATAATTATTCGTCTGAAATGCAGAAGCACTTCAACAACTTAACCCATATGAAAAAGTCAAAGTTCAACTATGTAATAATAGCGAATGATTTCTAATCATAAACGGAAATGTGAGTAAATCCGGCCCTTGAAAATGTGTTAATGAATGCTTGCTTACTTATATAGGCTGGGAAGAGAAGTTTATCTCGATGGTTGGTTCTCTTATATAGAATAGAATGCAAGTTTCGTTTCGTTTCGTTTAGTTTTATTTTTGCTGTTATCGCATTCACTGCTTGCCCTTGTTATTGGCTGTTATTACGTATCTAAACTCTTTAAAAACGAAAATTCCCACATTCTCATCAAATTGCTACAAAAGTCATAGTATTGAGTATTGTACTGAATGCGAAGCAAATCATTCACTAACAACAATAAAATAACGACAGCAAAGCAGCAGTAAAGGAGTAAAGCGATGAGATGATGTGAGCTCTTTCGCTTCAGGGTAAACGAACGCGGTTCATATCAGCTAAATATGCCCTCTTGCTGTGGTCACGTTTGCTAAGCCGTTGTCTGTGACTGTATTTGTTGTCGCTATTAGCATTTAACGTGTTTGCTTGCACCCGCACAAGCAACAAACACACATATATATATGTATATATATATATATAAGTGATGTAAACATCCAGAAACATACATATGTATGTATGTATGTATGTGTGTATGTATGTATGTAAGTGCATACATACATGTAGTCTCTGTGAAAGTTAAATATTCATTTGTTTTTTACTTATGCCCCTAAAACTTCTCCATCAGGAGTTCACATTTACCCGAAAATACTCTTTGTAGCTGAAATTTCAATTGAAATTATTTCAGTATAGTTAAAGGTATTTGTGCGTCCTTTTTTTTTGCCTTTTTTTTTTTTTTTTTTTTTTTGCGCACGTATACGCGTATACGTACGGGTTTGTTAATCACAGATAAAACCTTTACATAGGACAATAATCAAAAATTCACCTTAAAAACGCCCATAAGGTTTAAACTGAAGGCAACTAACTACTACTACTACTACTACTACTACTGCTAGCACTAGTATTACCACCAACACACATTACTACGGCAATCGAACCGTTCGCGTAGGCAAAGTTTTGAATTTGTCTTTATAGCGCAATCTCATACACACAAACACACACACACACACACACACACGCGTATATATAGAGGCATATAGATCTATACACGCATACTTATGTCGAATCACACTTAATCTATGTAAACACCACGCATACATAAACATTCAGACATTCGTGACAAAATCGCATATGAACGAAATGCATACACGCATATATATAAATGAATAGTGGCTTATAGTCTGTTGTCTATAATATAAGAGCGTATTTGTATGCATTTGTGTTCAGGTTTGTAGCAACACATACAAGCATAACATGATTTTTGGTTAAAGTTACCTCTAAGCGCGTATTTTGTGCTTTCGCGACACGACTTTGCCGAAAGATGATATTTACTGTCAACGTGTTTTGTGGACATTTCCGTTAGTGAGTTAAACTCTGTTGACTTTTTAAAGAGGCCAATAGAGCTTTATGCGGTGACGGTGACGGTGACGGTGATTTTGTACGCGTTTGAGTGTATGCTTGCGCTTATGTTTGCATTTGTTATCGTTACCGTTAGCTTTGAGAATTACAAAACATTGTTATGCGATCATTGCATAAACTAACATACGTACATACGTCATATATGCGATATTCTTCAAAATTGCAAGAAAATGCTTTTGCTTAACTAGTGTTCTTACCGCTTTGGACAAGAGGGCTCCACTGCCAAAGGAGATCTTTGATCCAATGCCACAAACGATGTTCTAAAAATAAATCAGAAAAATAAACACACATATATATATGTATATGTATAAATGCATGCAAAACTATCATCTTTTATGACAAATTTACGATAAAATTTCATGTCATTTCGCATCACTAATTGAATCCACACATTTTTCCAAAAAAATTGATAGCGCAATACTGTCATTTAAGACTTTTATAAGTGGATAAATCTTTATCTTGACCTGAAGAACTAAGAAAACCTGGAACGATTGTCTTATCAACATAGACGTTTCGTCAATTAACCGATCTAGGATGAATTTTAATCTTCCATCACTAGAGTTAAAGTAATAAAGTGGAGGTTTTACAATAATTTTTTTGTATCAATTTAAACATGTCTCTCCGTCTTTTGGTCTTATGTTAGGCGATATAACAGGTATGTGAATATCAAACCGGAATTTGTCCATATTCAGCATTAGTAGCCGAATGGACAAAGAATAGCGCCTAATAACTCAATGATCGCAGCTTCAAATCTTAATACGGCACTGCGATGGTAGCTGTAGGGGATGCTCAGTCGATAAAGACATAACACTTATTGATTGGACTTAAACACATCAAGGTGCGGCCACTTCCTTACCTCTTTCTTTCCTAATTGCTTTCTGACCACCACCGTGTTCCACTTATAGGATTACATCCGTTGAGTAAATTGGAAAAAACAGGTAGCCCTAGCACCACATGTAAAAGACAGACATTTGCTTGTTATATTTAAATAAATTTACAAAATCTGGTCAAAAATTGCGGGATAACTACAGACAGACATCTGGCAACAACAAACAATCATATATGGTAATTCAGACAAACTTTTTCTAAGAAGGAAAAGGCCGAGTTTTATGCCACAAAAAGAGCAATTGACAAACGCATTTTTGCTTTACCCGAGCGACACAGAAGAAGGTGGTTTTTGCACCGTGCATCGCAACTAGGGATGGAAAGTAAATCCATTTTGAGAAACCTTCAATATGGATGAATAGTTCAAGGCGTAACATCCACATCGATTGCGAGGCTGAATAGCTTTGGCATAAAGAGGAGCATCTGCGTTTAGTGGGACCGGAAGAGTGTGATCTGTTATTAGCTGTTAAATTCTACTAACAATACTTTATCGATTTTAACCGATCGCTGTTCAAAAAAAAGGGGGGAAATATCAAAGGAGGTAAAATAAGTTTTTTGGTTCGTCCCTTTGCAAAAAAATTGCGCTTTGAGTTTTACGGGGAAGCGGATAAGAGAGAGCAATCACTCAGAATACGCCCACCGTACGTGTAACACGGTGATGGTGGGAAGTATGGAAAGAGAGAACATTGGCTGCGAGACATAAGCCCGAACGGAAATTGTTGTACTTTTACTGACAAGGCAACCACATATAAATCGTATTTGAAGCATGATATACTGCACGTAGGTTTAAAACCGGGTACGCGCGACTTAATGATCTATTTTTAGTTGTCTGGCCACGTAGTAGTAGTAGTGAAGACTAAGCTATGAAACATGAATTACTTTAAATGACTATCTTAGTATAGTCCGTATGCACAATATTTTAAAGCACACAATGCCCAAAACGTATAGTGAAAGAATTCTGGAGACATAAACACACTTCCGAGACTTAATACAACCTAAAAGTGTTTGAAGAAAATAGAAATTTTTCAATATGTTGCGTTGGTTTTAGTGCCACCGGCATTATATCATCAAAAGTAACCTTCCACACAATCCATACGAGTCAGGACATAGGCAATGATTTTAGTTTTAGGATACGTTAATCCATAGGGGGCACACTGAACCATCTATTTCGACAAGGGTTTGAGTTGATTTTTTTAATTCTTCGTAATTATATTCGAGCACATTCGAGTAAACATACGAATATACGCAATTACCCCTGTATGGTATAATGAAAGTGTTTTACCCAATCCTCTCCAAGCTTCGAAGGTTAGTTCTGAGAGTGGACCCAGAAGACACATGGAGCACATGGACATTTTCTGATAAACGTACACAACAATTAAATTCGATGATTTTGCCCTTTCTCTACACAAAATAACAGTTTTATTGAGTTATTCAGTGTATACGGAGGCTAGTCATGATACGCTCAAAATTGCATTTTCGACATACATTATTTTTGTTGTTCAATTTCAAGAAATCTGCTGCCGAAGGCCATCAAGCACTTTCAGAGGCTTATGGTGATGCTGCTCCATCATATCCCAATTGTTGATTTTGATGTCAAAGTTTTATAAGCGGTGTTTTTGGTGTCAATAACAAAGAACGGCCCGGAGGACCAATGAATTGCAAGACTTATTGGACGAGACCCGGCTTAAACTCTCAACGAGTTTTCGAACAGCTGCGTAGTCGATGAATCAAGTGTTTGTAGACGTTTACATGTGTCGGGAAAGAAAGGAAAGGTGGGAAAATGGCTACGATACGAATTGAGTGCAAAGGATATTTCGAAACGTTTCAAAGTCGCGGTTGCATTGCCTGACGAAGCAAAAAAGCAGAGTTTTCTATAGCGTACGGTGTCTGGAGATGAGAAGTGAATCTACTACGACAAGCTCAAGCGCAAAACGTCAGAAGAGCCGTCAACGTCGCTTCGGCGAATATTCAAGAATTTTGCACTGAATATGGCGGGAAGAGCAAAGCGTAGTGTATTACGAGCTGTTAAAAGCGAGTGAAATCGTTACGGCAGATGTCTACGGACGTCAATTGAACAAATTGAACAATGTATCGTTGCAGCAAAGACCAGCAATAGCGGTTAACGTGCGCAACGTCATCCTCTTCCATAAGAGCGCTCGCCCACACGTCGCGGGAGTTGTCAAAGATACACTCTTGCAGCTCGAACGGAAAATGCTGCCGCATTCAACACACTCACGAGAAATAACGCCTTTTGATGACCCCTTGATCGTTGCAGCATGGCTTGACTGGCACGCGGCTTCGCAACGTTGAAAGAGTGCAAACCAATGTGCTTCTTTCGATACGGTATAGCCTTGGTGCCAAAAAATTGGGAAAAAGTTGTAGAAAACGATGGAAACTATTTTGATTGGATTACATATTGTATCAACTTTCTTCAAGTGGAGAAATGATCAAAATACATGCGTGCCCCTAATATAAAAATAATTACAAATATTTTTCTTAATTCCAATATTTAATTTTGATATCTACGCAATTTTTTACAATTGTTCTAATGTGTGTTTGTCGAAAGTGTAGGTTAGGCCCACCACCGAAGGATGTGGGTATACTTGTTTTGTTTTTTTCCGTAATGTATGTAACACGTATAAGGAAGCTCCAGAGACTCTACAATATCCTTGATCAGCGTGAAATTCTGAATTGATTAAGATGTGTCTGTCCGTTACTGTGTCTGTGTGGTCTGTTGTTTCTGGTCTCAAAAATGAATATATCGAATTCAAATTTGGTAGAGAGATTGGAAGTTTTTGCTTGCAGCTTGGTTTTGAAAATGGCCCAAATTGGTCAGAGCAGAAACCCGCAGGGGAGCATAAACCGAACGCAACTCCGTTTTTCTTTAACAAAAATTTGTGGGTTTTTGCTCGTTACTCGGAAATCATTAAAGTCAGAAGAGTGAAATTTTCCGCATTTATATATGGAAAAATAGGCCATGCCCACAGAAAGTAACAAGTGATTAAATTTATTTTATTTTCACTTCTTTCTGGTTTTATGCTTACTCATCACAAGGTAACACAAGAAAGAATGTTTAAATCTACTTTGTCCATTCCTCATATTATCTGCCTAAAGAGGGGGTTAATTCTAAGACGAATATGGCAGGCAGCGCGATTAATTTTTTTTATATTTAATAATACCAGCGATATGGGTATCAAATAAAAGAACTTGAGGAGTAGAATGCGAAAAGCCTAGTGGTGACTATGCGAGAATCGGCCCCCGGCGAATATAACTTCCTTACGTGTTCATTTTCTCGTAGTTGAAACAAATTTATATATGAGGTATTATTGACATTCACCCACGATGGTGGAACCTACCACTAATCTGTCGTCATTTGCTTGCCCAAGTGTAGGTTTGTGAAACCAAAAGATTTCAACCAATCGAACATCATACGCAGTTACGTAGAAGTCTCGGGCAATAAGAAATATTACCTTTCGAATTTTTAGATCCATTCATTTGTAAAAAAAAGTGACCACTGAAGACTAGAGTAAAAGAGTAAAATTTGCTTTCTATTTAGATGCGCAACCGGTCTATTAAGATATTGCAGCTTATCCTGTTGCAGGCATACTCGGAAATAGGACTAGACTAAGACTAAACTGTAGTTGCTGGAAAAATGTGGCAAATTCTTTGCAATGCAGACGAATTCCGTATTTAATATTATAAGAAATTAATAATCAGCGCAACGAAGCTGAAAACACTGAGTAAATCGATCTCTCAGAATCTCAATCTTAACCTACATAAAGTTGTCCCAACTTATGCCCAACTTAGTTTCAACTTATGCCTACATAAAGTGGGAATTTGAATGAAAAGAGGAAAATAACTATTTGGTGTATTTTTCATACCCTACACCACTTTTAATACAAGGATATATTAAGTTTGTGCGGATGTATGCAATACTCAGAGAGATTTGCGATAGACCCACGTTTTATTATACCAATCGAGTCATAGTTACTTGATGACCCGAAATGATCTAAGCTAGTCTGTCCGTCTGTCCGTTTTGTTTTCTTATGTTCAACATATAGGTCGCAATTTTTGAGATGCAATTTTGATGAAATTTGCTGCATCGTAGTGTTTTAACGCAAGGACGAACGCTCTCAAAACGATTCGGATTGAAGGGCTTTTTCGACCATTTTCTTTATATTGAAAACTCGTTAAATAAATAATTGTAGGGTGGAGTAGGGTATTTAATAGTGGGCTGTGACCCGCTACAGGGTTCTTATTTGTCCCTTGTAGGTGTAATGCGGCAGAAAGAAGTGAGGAAGAAGAAAGAAATCGTGGGCCAGCACAGCCTGACGGGCGTGTGCCAAATTGATGAGTGCTATGTCTTTACTAACTGAGTCCTACCTAGAGGTAGTTAGATCGTTGGAAAGATGGCATAACCAGGAATAGATGCACTCTATACATCCAGTTTGCACTGCTAAATACTTCCAAGTGCCACAATACCAAAGAAACGTGATTTGTTATGGCATCAGGCAAAGGTGAAATGTTTTACAAAATCATTCATAAAATATATTAAATACTTTTTAAAATTATATACAAACTTATACATGCCAATATAGTGCAACTATTTCTAAATACTTAGTTCTTTATCAAAAACGAATATAGATCTTCTTTCAGTTCTCTTCGCGGTCCATAAAGCAATTTTTCCATTTCACATTTCATATTCACAATATCTCAGGAAGTGCATAAAATCTCAACCAATTTTGGACAAAGGATGAAAACATCATCAAGTTTACAGAAATCATCAGGCATTAAGAGACCTAATAACATTATTAGGCGCATTTGTGTGATATTTAGAGGAGGCAAAATTATTTGTGATTACAACTGATCGACTATCGTAACCGGTAACAGAATACATGAAGCTAACCCGAGGTCATCTGGGCTGATTGTAAACAAGAAGAATCAATCTCTGATCAAACCATTGATTCACTAAGATCACTTAATCACTTATATCTCTTCCCAGAGGACTCCCTTACTTCTGGATAAAAGAAAACAAAGCAAATCACTAGGGAAAGAGCGCAGCTGACATAACTAGGACTGCAATTAAGTAAAATGCTCTATGAAGACGCTTTGCACTAATTGGATTGGAATAATGATCGATTGCTTACAAACCAATAAGTAACAAGCGTTACTGTTGATGGCAAGTAGGCGAAGTTAGTCCCCAATCATGCTCCTCATTCATTCGATTTGGACTAGGCCCCAGGTGATCGGCTTTGAAAATAGATACGGTTGTGGTTGCGGATAGGTCTTTCCACCCGTTCCATCCTATTACTATTAAAATGTAACTTTTGATAGTTTACAACTTTTCAGTTACATTAGCAGAGCATGCTCGTATGTCACAAAAGTCAAGGATAATTTGATCGAGAAATTTGTAATAACGGCACGATCGGCTTCCATAGGCAGACACGTGAGAAAATTGCATTTTTTAAATGGTATACTGGATAAGACTAAGTCAGATCGCTATCATGTACATACTTTTTAGAAGTAACTCTATAACCGATCGAGAATAATAAATTGTTTTAAATGAAAGTTTATTTTTGAAAGGATTTTTGCGAAATAAAGATTGGACTCGAATTTTGGTCTGCCGTCATATATCTTGTCAGTCCAAATTTTACATATGGTAATCAAGCCTGATATAATTTCTTTTATGTTATATGTTTTTTTTTTTTTTATATATAGACATATATCTTTTAGGAAGTAACTCACAATATATTTAATAAATGCACTTTTGATGATTTTTCAATGATTTTTCGAATCAATACAATGTATGCTTGCGTTTACTTTTCAATATTATTTTTGATTAGAATTTTCCTTTTTCTTTTTTGTTCCTTATTTGAAATTTTTAAATGCGTGCTTGCATGCAATACTTTGAAATGCAATTATAATGTTCCGGTTCCGCTTGATGTTGTGAAAAGATTAAATTGCAATGTACCGTTAAGTCGTTTAATGTCCGTTTCAAAACACTTTTGCACTTTCTGATATCAAGAGTATTGAACAAGTTGAAGCAAATAACTCTTTCAATATATTTACGTAGATTACTTCGCAAAAGTTACCGCGACAAGAAATTTGTGTACCCTCTCTCATCAAAAGCTAAATTCAAACTAAAAAAAACAAAAACAAATGAAACAAATCTTCTCTCAGAGCTAACAAAATTTTACAATACTTCTATGATGCTGCCAAGTAATCAAAGAAACACTCTCGGTTCAAACTTCAAACTGGATTGCAAGCGAATGTTTTCGATTGATGATAGCAAGTCGTTTCTAGTTTGGAGGTCTTGTTTATGTTTGCTTAAGACTAAGACTGCTTGGTTTCATTCGAACATGTTCGACGGGTGCAATATGAGTTTTTATTTATTTACATCTCTGAACAAAAATGGAGAGAATAGAAATGGAAAAAATTGTTTATTTCTTCAGAGCATGCGCTTTATATTAGAAATTTTTTGTTTCTTTTTCTTAACTTTTGTTAACACAGACTTGCACGCGTATACACAAATACAAATGTGCCCTCTTTCATGGACGACCTTGGCATGTAATAAATAGCTTCCTTGCTTTGGAGTTTAGACGAGATTTCCTTCGCTATATTATGTTGCTCTTCTCTTGTGCTTCGATACATGTAGATATATATGTATGCAAATGTATGTGTGTGTTAGCGCGTGTGTTTGCGCGCATATATATATATAGACTTATATGTATATATATATGCAGATATATATATGTGGGTGCACTAATATAATCCGCAATTCGTGCTCTGTTCCAAATGTTAACAGTACTCTGGTTTTATAACCCGTCAAAACAAAAAAGTAACCAAACAAATAATTCGTTTGTCGTATAAACGAGTGTATGTGTGTTTGTCTATGCATTCATAAAATGCCGCATATAAACGCAAGATGTATATCAACATAAGGGCAAAGCATCATCATTAACATTTACTTTTTTATTTCATTATCTTCAGTCGTCTACAATTTTGCTCAATTATAAATAAAATTTTTGGTTAACTTAGTCACTGTCTGAACATATGTATATACATAATTCGTGGCAACAAAATATCGACCCTGTCTAAGCTGTTTAATCTTAAATCTTGACATCTATGAAAGCAAATTTTGCCTGAAATGAATTTTCAAAACGTTTTAGACTATGTTGATAAACCTAAGTGTAAAGACTTTAGATTTTAGAACCGAAATAACCTTCAGTTAGTCACTAGAGAATTCTAGCTTAATCATGCATTAAGCGTAGAACATAAAATGGCATATTTCGTTATGCGAACAAACAAGTAAAATGCCGGCTGTAAAGTATGCATATCGCCCGACAATTTATTTAAAATAAGCTGCAACGATAGGTTTAAGCGAATGAAATTATAGCCTCAAGTAGATTTGCTTCGTTCATCATTTAGCCGGCAGCAACGCTGGCAGAACGAAAATATAGCAAAAAAACAAAAAAAAAAAAAGCAGAGAAGAGAAGAGTAAGAAAAATATATTCACTCTAGGGGATACATTGAATGCCCACCACCTCTACCAACTATTAGGTTGACTAAAAGGTACCGCTATCGCCTTTAAGAGATCGCTATACACAACCATTTTAGCATTACATGCCATGCTATTGCCAGGGCTAAGTTGAGCATAATTTTGACTGGATATTGTATGACAAGGCCCAATATATTTTAGATTAAATTGAATGAAAATCATCTAATTCTTAATATTGCGGGCAGTACTCAGTTGACATTTGAAAATCGATTAGTATTTAGTTAGTTTGCGAGGTTGCTTTACACTTGATAGCAAATACCTGCTCCGCACAGGGAAATCTTTTCACGTATTCATTGTTGCTTAACGCTGTTGGCTCGATTTGTGATGGGGATAGATGGACCATTTTAAACTTTGGTCTATGCTGTCGAATCAATAGTATCTTTGTCATGTTTTGACCTTCTTAACAAGCTTGAGAAATTGCAGAACAACTAGACATACGGGAAAACTTGGACAAATCATGGCAAGCCTAAAAAGTGAGACAACTTTATACGCTCCAGAGAGTACACTATAGTATGTACACATTGATATATATATATATATAGGTATTACTTGTAAATATGAAACCGGAATTTTTACATACATGGCCCTAAGACCATGTAAAGAAGGCATATTTATGGTACGTGCACTCATCATTTAAGTCCATTAAAAATAATATTTTTATAGGATCTGTAAAGGGAATATAGGTATATATATGTACATACATACACATATGTATATATGTATATATATTATACACATACATTTTGTATATATAATATATTATATATGTATTTGAATAATTTAGCTTTATATAAAGTGTGCTTAGTTTTGATATTGAGGCGTGCCTCTAAATGGATTATTTTTTTATTCATTCGTTACACTTTATAAGATAAAGACGAAAATGAGCCAATACACCTTCAGCCAAGGCGCTGGCAGTTTTGAACATGAGTTACAATAAATATTGCAAACTATCAAAAACTTATCGTAGTTTGTGTAGCTAAAATATGTACGTACGTATTGCCGTACGTAGGTAATATAGTGTGCGAGCGAGTTTGTGTGTGGGTAAGTGTAAGCTGCTAGAGGTATGAAAGATAAATGCTTAAGAATATTGAGTATACGTGCATATATGTATGCATGTATATGTATTTGTATAAATTATACATACATACGTGCATATATATACATATTCATTCTATGTTATATAATTACATCTGTTTAACTCGGGGCGAATTCGTTTGAAATTTTTGCTTGAGGTTAATTTATCACAAGTTCTTCTTTACTTGGCTTTGGGCAAAACAAAAAAAAAAAAAACAACAGAGAAGAAATGAAAAAAAAAAACACAAAAAATTGGTGCTTGTCTAAAAGAGAACAATTATAAGGATGATGGTGGCGGACGGCGGCGGTGGTAAGTTGGTTTTGATGATGGGAGTGCTTGTTGGTACGGTGTTGTTGATGATCTTTATTCTGTTATCCATGCGGCTATTTATGTTCATCTTTTTGAAGTACAAAAAATAAAACAACAACAACAACAACAATGATATCTGTGAAGGAGCGGGCACACGCACGCACATGTACTTTCGTACGGATAACGATAAGAATAACCATTTGTAGGCCAGATGGAGCAACTTTTACATCAATATATATATATATAGAAACTTCGGCATTACGTAAGTACTACAATGTCAAATTATGAGCTGTTGTTAATGATTTGTGCATCTTGGAATTAGTTCGAAAATTCGTAAAATGTCTTATAAGTTGTTCTTCTAAAATGCAATCTCAAGCACAAGTTTTTGCTTTCATTTGTTTTCTTCACATAGGGATCGCCTGAATGGTTCGATCGTATTAGACAATTCGAACGGGTGGTTAGCCTATGGACTGATGGATGGATTGGCAGACGTAAATGAAAAGGAGCAATGAACAAGCGAACGAATAGGCAGATGAAAGAAGAACCGGCGAGTAGACAAAGGAACTAATAGATGGATGGAGAAGAATTGCAATTGCTCTTAGGCCAGTGTAAAAATAAACAAAAAGCCAAGATTTTATCCATCGATCTGTAATACATTGCAGCGGAGAGCAATAACCTTTCAAAGTATGAATTTGCTTCAAGCACACATGTGTTTGTGATAATAGGTGCCAGGTGTATTTCTCAGTTTTATGTCACAGAAATTGGAACTGGTAGCTTCACCAGTGGTAGCCCACACAACGTACAAAATATTGCGTTGTTCCCGAGTTTTTGTATGGAGATATATTTTACTATCCACTTGGACACATGTGATATTTTTGAACTGAACTTCTTCTAAGTTTTTGCTTACGCTTAATATAACCCTCCACTCTTTTAAAGGGAAACGTTCCTATTTTACAAGTAAAAGGTATATGTATATAAAAAATATTAGGTGCTTGCATGTATTGTGATAATTTTTTCAATTGAAAAAGCATTTACTGAGACAATTTGGTACAATTTATCTCAATGCAAATATTTTCCATCATTTTCTACAACTTTTTTCCATCTTTTGGGCAGCGAGGCGATACCGCGTCGAACGAACGATATTGGTTTGCACTTTTTCAACGATTCGAAACTGCGTGTCAGTCAAACCAGGTTGCGACGATCTAAGCAAGTGCCAAGCAAAAGCATTATGTTTCTTGTGTAAGCTGGGCGTGGCAGAACATCTCATTCGGGCTGCCCCATTGCATCTATGACAAATCTTGCAACGTGTGGACGAGTGTTGTCATGCCAGACGATAACTTTGTGTCTGGTCTTTTTTGCAGCAACACATCTTTCAATTTGTTCGACTGGCGGCGGTAGAAATCTGCAGTAATAGTTTCATTCGCCTTTAGCAAATTGTAATACAATAACACTTTGCTAATCCCGCCATATTGACTGCAAAACCTTATGTCCCTGAATATTCCGACCCTAGAAACTACTGCTTTTTTGCCTCAGCAGGTAATTTAACCGCGGCGTTGAAACATTTCGAAATGTCCTTTTCCTCTTCTTGGATCTGTTCGAAAGTTCTTTGAGACCTTGAGCTGGGTTTTCGTTCAATAAGCCTTGCAATTCAACGTCTTCGAACTATTTTGGCACACCGTCGCCGTTCTTTGTCATTGACATCAAAATCACCACTTCGAAACCGTTGAAACCAACACTGACAATTGGAAGATAATGGAACAGCATCACCAATAGACTTCCAAAAATCTTTGGTAGGTTTCAGTAGCAGTTTCTTCACATCAAACACCAAAAGTAAAGGATGTCGAAAATGCAATGTTGAGCGTTCCATGGCTAGCGCCTGTATACACTGGATCTGGACTCAGTATCAAAAAATCACCGAATTTAATCTTTGTGTACATTGATATCTCGCATTACTTTATCATTTTTACAATAAAATGAAGCTGATCAAAATACATGCAAGCACCTAATATAATAAGAGGACAATGGAAAACCCACATAAAAAAAATTATATACCAATTTTTCTGTCGACATGTGCACAGTTCTTCTGTGCACAGTAATTTCTTGGTATTGCGTTGCTTTTATAAAGTCTTTCCGACCATACCCTAACTAACTGTTGAAATTCCCAAAACCGCAAACACACAGACGCTGACTGAGTAACCTTAGAAAAGAACAACACGCAAGAAAATTATATTCGGTCGTGACTGAATCCCGTTACCCATCCCCGTTATTCTAAAAAAGTCAAAAGAAGTAAAAGGACTATATTTTCATGCCCTATAATATGGAGTGGGCGCAGCTGATTTTTTCTATTTTCAAAGTAAAAGTTTTTGTCGTATGGGCGTGTGTTGGTGTTCTAGGCGTGTTCCTGGAAAAGTTTGAGTTGCTTCCAAATTTTTTTCCAAACTTGTAGGCAATATTTCCAGTCTCACTAACGGAAGAATGTTTACGGACATGACGAACGAAATTTTGATGCAGTAGAATATTGGGTAGGCCTGGTCCATTTATTTACATTTTCGTATAAGTGCTACAGCATCGGCCATAAAATGCGTATTCAAATTCTTATACGCTTATGTACTATAGTTTATGAGCAATGAGCAAAAAACCAATTTTTTACATCCTTCTGAAAAACAGTAATGTCCTCAGTTTACGTGGTGCTGTGGACGTGTCTTGTGACCGATTGGGACCGTTTTCAATACCGACCTGCATGCAAGAACTTCCAATGTTTCTATCAAACTTGGGAACGATATTTTAATTTTTGCGACCACAACAACGCACACCAGATAGACACACCGACGGACAAACCATGTGCCATCTGGAGAGTAGAAAGATGTTGCAAATTATAATTGAAGTATTGGTATAGAAGTATGCGGGAAAAGTAACAAAGCATCGTATATTGAAACAGTCAGTACAGATGCTAAGACAGTGTTGTCAGTAGTATTTTAGTAGTAGTATCAATGTGGGTCAACGATATCTGCTTTAATGAATTGAAATTTTCAAAAATTTCAATTAAAATCTCATTTTCCGAACCCTAAAATTGTTCTTTGGGTATTAAAAGAGAGAAAAGAGATTTGACTGAGACCAAAAAGAAGAAATATAAACCATATTTTCGGACAAAAAGAAATAAGTAGATTTTCAAGTAAATATGCATAAGCGATTATCAGAATCCACCTTTTACATACTAATACAGAAGTATTCACCTCAAAATTAACCCCAAGGAGAGAACAGGTTTCGTGCATCTCTTATTGTTGTATACAGTTGCTGAGCATAAAAAGATGCTAAAACTTTACTATTGCTACAGCAATTAATCTCAGAATTTTATTTATTTTGCTTAGGCGGTATAATACTTAGAAATAGAAAAAAAAAAAAAAACAAAAAAAAAACACTGCAGTAAATTATTAAATATGCAATAATGAATAATGCTTAACCTAGAAGATATTCCAACTCGGGTTTCTGAAATTCGCCTTAAGGAGACCATATAAAAAGTGCATTTCATAGGAATCGTGCAAGAAAACACACACGTACATGCGCAATTTTTATGAGAATTCCATGAATTGTGTACACAAGAACGTTTCTAAAAGAAATTTGAGGGAAATTTACTTTGATTATAGTTATTTGCAGTATTTTTTGGTTTTGTTTTTTTGTTTTTTATTGTTGCACATTTGAAGTATGTTAGGTTGTCCAAAAACTATTAGACATCAATATTTGAATATTTTTACCATTTTCCCCATCAGTCAAACTTCTAAACTCGTAAATATTTAATGCTTGATTATAAGGCGAGGCTTAGATTTATTTTCTCTACTGATCGATATTAAAATGATTTGTATTGTGGTGAGACTTTATTACAAACAGTTAAGTATATATGTACATATGTAATATATGTATATATATATATATATACATATATTATATCATATGTATATATATATTAAGTATATATTTAGAGAAATGCAACAAACCCACTGTCTTGCCTGACGGACAGACAGACATACATAGAAATAAACACACTTACTTAACTACAAAAATTTATATGCCTTTAAGCATTTAATTATTTTCTTCATAATCATTGTCATTATAAGCAACAGTAGCTGCTTGGTATCAACAACAACGACATAACACAGTAAAAACAGCAGAAGCAACAGCACTACAACCGCCACCATCACCACCATTAACAATAACATCGACAACAACGACAATACTTATTTTTTTTTTTTGTTCAGTTTTTCTTATTTTTTCTTTTATTTTATTATTTATTGTTGTTGTTGTTGCTGTTGCTGTTGCTGTTGCTGTTGTTTCTCTGTTCTGTTATGGAAAAATGTGCTTGGTATCGGCATCGACGGCGGAAAGGTATGGCCTCAAGGCCATTTAAAGCACAACATTTCTTGTGCTAAATATGTATTTGTATGCATTTGCACGTATATATATATGTACATACGTATCTATGTATATATGTTTCTTAACAAATATCTTTGCATTTAAATTGTTTTATATAAATTACTCACAATTACTGATATTAAAATAATTAACCACTTTTTACCTCAGCAAAAGCGGATGTTGTTGGCCGAACTGAACAACAGAAGCTATATATATATGCGTGTGTTTTTATGTGAAATGAAAACTAAGCCAACATAAGCATAAACATCAAGAGCTGCGCTGGTTGCAAATGCAATAAGATAATTAATATACTTTCATCCTTCATCTTTAAGGATACAATAGGAATATTACTGTGTGTGTATGTGCGTGTGTGTGTGTGTGTGTGTGTTTGTGAGATAATTTCTAAATTTTAAATGAAACAAGTTTCAACTTACACATACAACCCAAGTATACATACGTTCAACTACTGGGTACGTGATCTGTTGTCTTTTGCAAGCAAGAATGGTAGATTATCTTTGGATGCAATGTGAAAGCAAACTGTGTCAGTAGCAGCAAATATCTGAAAATTTGAAGTATCTTATAACTGCAAACTTTAAATACAAATGCATGTATGTATGTGTGAAGGGCGCCACTTTTATGTAACAGAAAGTAAGATTTTTCTTAATCATCTAATCAAAGTCAGACGCTTTTGTAAACGGACTAATATATTATGTTAACAAAGGTCAGACGGTCGGAGGTTACAACGGATAAAGGCGCGTGTCATTGTAAAGCTAGTTAGCTCGGCGGTGATGAGGATATGGCCGGGGCTGAGGGAGTTCCCTTTATATCCAATAAGCAGTCATAGAATGGACGAGCGAAAAAGAAGACGAACGGAAGGTCGAAACTTTCGCTCTCACCGGACGGGCTGATATTATGGCCTGGGTTTTTCTTTTTCTACACTCTGACCTACTTACGGTCACCTTATGTATATTATTACGTATGTTTGCAAATACACAAAAAATATTCATACACAGTTCCCGATACTTTTCTGACTCTATCTGTATATATCACACGTGCGTAACAACATGCATGTTTTAGACTGTATGTGTGAGTATAAGTGTAAATAGTTTATGTACCTATGTAAAGATACATGTGCATAAAGATACGCATTTCCCGACATAATACTTAACAGCAGTTCCGGAAGATTGAACGTCAGATGTAGAAGCGGTTTTAATGCGCTGAAAGTCCCACAATGACTTTAGGCTGTTAATGATTTTATATGTATGTAAATGCGCACACTGTGTAGGAGGTACCAAAAATAACCTGCCGAAGAGATAAAGACTGAAGAGAGTTTGAAAGGGAAATTCCATAAAAATATGAGTAGAAAATTCTAAGGTGTTGGGTAAGCGTCCAAATGCAAACTTAATATGTTTTATGAACCACTTCGAGGCATTCTAGTTAATGGTTTTAAGCATAAATCGCGCTCTTCACAAAAAGAAACTTTGATAGTAGATAGTAGCGGAGACGATTGATGTCCTTATCGAAGAGTCTACTCCTGTTTTGGTGATTGCGTAGATGAAGAACAGATTACGCCGTTTGGTCACATAAAAAATGAACTTGAAAGAAAAAATGATTCTAAAAAAATGTTTTGTTTCGCTCGACCCTTGTCGATATCATACCTAAGCAATACAATTAAAATATAACTGTATTGCAGCCAAACAACATATGGTGCTAAGTAATGCGTTCCCAAGTTTTGGGTTGTTTGCATTGATTTAGTGTTACGTTCGCATATGTTCGCACGCTGATGGTCATTGGTGGTGAGTATTCCTGGTTTGCACGTGAACATGCCTTTTTCCTTAATTTCTTTTTTTTCTTTCTGTTATTACTTTTTCCTTAAATTAATTTGCTATAGACCTTCAGTTCATTGCTCTCCGCTCTTCACTCTTCGCTCTTATAATCTTATGTTAAATATTGAAAATTTCTTTTTACTATTATTTATAACTTAGTGATTTTGCCATAGAGATTGGTGTCAAGCCTGGAACGTAATCTGAGGAATGAAGTGAGGGACTCGGGTAATTGAAATGAAAGGTTGGGCGTAGGGGTTTTTTTTTTTCTTTTTTTGGATAAAGAGCTCAATCGAAATTGAAAATCGTCTATACAAAATCGTTTGATGGCCGGTCACGATGCAAACGCACCCCTTTAATAGAATTTATTTTAGCAGCATAAAAAGTTGTGTAATTAATCAAAACTTTGCTGCTCTCCTTTGAGACACACGCGCAGCCTAACAAGTTTACGCGCCCACATATACAAACACATAAGTATATATTAGGTGTACATAAATATGTGCACGTGTACACATACGCAAATACCTTTACACATTCATACATATATACATACATACAATTATGTATATACATCTATATACATAGATACATATGTACGCATTGCTATATATGCATACATACACATATTTATATATACCTATGTATATATATATACATATTTAAGCATACATATATGTATATATATATATATATGTATATGTGTGTATATACATCTTTTATTTCTATATAACTATAACTATCTTTATGTACCTGCATACATATTTACATATATATATATATATATATATGCATAGATAAATGTGTATGTACATTTATTAATATATGTGTATGTGTATGTCTCCACATGCATACATGTATGTGCGCTCGCTCGCGTATGTGTATATGTTTGCGTTTATCTATATATACATGCACGTATAGATATTTACAATTTTATTTACATATACAAATGCATATATTTATTACCCACATATTATGTATATGTATTAATGCATTGTATTTGCATTTGAGTGTTTGTTCATAAAAACTTGTCTCACCCCGGGCCATTTCGTATACACACAATTTATATTAAAAAATAAAAAATAATAATAATAAAAAAAAAAATAAAAAAAATAAAAAAACAAAAATATCAACTGTCAGTTTTTCAAAAATCCAGCCAAAGGGCATTCAAAAGAAAAAAACCCTATTAAAAATTAATTCTCACAAAATGCAAAAACTTGCATACAAAATTATGAAGTAAATGTAAAATGTCATGCATTGACAGGTTTCTGGAGTGTATTTAAAAATACGTTTGACCCCAAACACAGCATAAACATCAGACTAAACCAAAAAGAAAAAAAAAATCATAAAAAACTTAAAATAAATAAATAACACAAACGACAACAACAACAACAACAACAAAACCCAAAAAAAATAAAGAGAAAACTATTTAAATACATGTAAGCCATGCATAGGTACATGCATGCATGCATGCATGCATGTATGTGTATGTGTTTATGGATATGTGAATCTGTATGTGTATGTAAATAAAAACACAGGGATGCAAAAGAACGTCAAAGCAACAAAATGTAAACCTTCGTGACTTAAGCAAAATATGATTATCAATTTAGCCAAAAGCAACATTTTCTCTCCGAGAATGTTTGTATGTGCATGTGTATGTGCATATGCGCTTATACATTCCCGTATACCTATATATATCCATATACACAGACGATAGCTGATCCGGTTTTCTTTTCGTTACTCTTCTCGTCTGTCTTCTACGTTCTTATTTCCGTATACCTTCGCATTTGGCCGCTTACCGTCAAGACAATAAAACAAGAAAAAAAAAGCAAAAAAACAAAAAAACGGACATTTTTGCTCTTAGTTACGTATGCTTGTATGCAAGAACACTCACACGTATGCGCTTTCGGTCTTTTGATTCTTATTTGCCTTTATATTTATATATATATGTATATATATATATATAACTTTCTGTAATACTTAGGCTATGATAGAGTTCTACCAAAAAGATCTCTACTTTACATGTGGATGCACACACATTTACACTATGCTTACATCTCTCCGCTGCAATAAAAATAGCTTGCGGACATAATTTAAATCTCTAAATAAAATAAATAACCAAATAACAACAAAAACCATAATAATAACAACAACAATAACAAAACAAAAGTAAAAGATTTTTATAACAAGCATTTGATTATTTTATAGAGAAATTCTATGCTAAACTTGAAAATGCCTTACATGCATAGAAAGGAACTAAAAATCACACACACATTTTTATAAATACACATGCATACACGCACATGCACAAACACACATGCACACATGCCCACATGCACACATTCATTCGCTCACTCTTTCATAATAAAAAACGATTATTTAAAATATTTGAATGTCAAAAAATTCTTGAGCCTTTGTAAGAGAGATCAAAATGCTGTATGCAAAGTAACATTTGCTTATCAATTAGAATTATTTTTTATTTAAGTGCTTAATACTTTTTAGACTTTTTGAATATAAAAAAAAAAGAATAGTTTTTTATTCATTA
>CCAG010015163.1:0-22125 GCA_001077435.1 Glossina morsitans morsitans
CTACACTTAAATGCAATTAATTTTATTTATTTATTTATTTTTTTTTATTTTCACTAGAACTGCAAACTGATATGACATTATTTTACAAGGACATCCATCTATGGATTAGTTTGTTCCCAGTAATTGTTAAATTTGTTGCGTTTGAGTTCGCTTTTCTGGTTTCGTTATAGATAAACGCATCGAAAAGAAAGGTTTGCCTTAAGCTTTGTCTTTCCAAAGGTACTGTTTCTGTGAGATCGCCGAAAATGTTGCAAAACGCCTACGGTAGTGATATTTTACAAATAAATGGCATAAAGCATTTAAGGTGGGCAGCGAAGTGATTGATGATTTGCTTTGCTTTCGGCCAAAGCAAACCCTTTTATCATGGAACAAAACAAAAAAAAACGGCTACAAGGAAACAAAAACTGTGATGTTAGCTTGAGAAATGCGTGCATGTTTTCTAAGCAAGAAACGTTTATCAATTTTCGTTGTTGTTGTTGTTGTTGTTCCGAAGATAACCAATCAATCAAAAACTTGCTGCCGAAAAGTACGAGTAATATCAGCGTCTAAGCTTCGCTATTGTGAAATATGGCTTCGTTTCCGGAATCTGAGTAAATTATTTCCCAAGAAAGGCTTTGGTACGCTAAAGTGAACTCGAAGTTTACATACAAAACACCATGCGAGCACTAGATTAGCTACTAGGTAGCCTAGAGAATGTCTTCACACCATAGAGTCTATCTAAAAAAAGAATTGAAGGTAATCTTGTCTCCGACATTGACTTCGCTTTTCAAAAAATAAATATCTCGTTTCACCAAAGACAGTTAGTAGCATAAGTGAAGCCAGCAAAGAACTTTTGGAGAATACACTGAAATTGTTCCCTGAATGCGCCAATAGGGCGTGGTTCACGGATTGCCCTACAGGGAAGGTTGGAGAATGGAAATTTAAGTTGATCCTGATAAGCGTCTACGAAAGATATTATCTTGACCGCCTTAGATATAGCGAAAAGTCCCAATGTCTGTAATATCAACTAATGAGATCGCAAGCAATTCTATAGTTCATTTAACGGGTAAGAAAACCGCAGGTTACGAGTTATAAACCTTTAAGTGGCCATCTCCTCAAGCAAACATCTAAGTATCGTGAGACTTTTTATTAATTGATGGCGTGGTCAGTTGGTCATTCGAGTGCACACCCTCGAAATAGTTCCGATTGGGATACATGTGCTTAAAGTCAAACCGATATTAGAAAACTTTCTTATTTCTAACAGTTCTTACCGTGTACCTCGATACTTGATATGATACTTGGACCAAATTTGTATCTTAATTAAAACGGGCTTCAATGCTCTTACAACAAAAGCATCAGCGGACAATTGCAAGAAAAGGCAGATATGTTCATAATTGTTTAGAGGTCCACTACATGCTGGTCAGCAATCTATCCTTAATGTACTCATGTGGATGTATACGGGCCTTATCGTTTGATCAGGTTTAGAATCAATTAAAGGCAAAAACGTTTCTCTAAAATAATTTTAGTTTTCTTTAATCCCGCAGGGCGGCATGAGTTTCTTCGTATGTACACATATGTATGTATAGATATGTAAATCAACATATGTATGTATACATAAACATATCACTATCATATGTATAGTGTATGCATACATTGTCGTTACTGATATGTAAAGCTCTCACTTATTTTTGTCTAATCAGTAAGAACTATGCGGCCATTTTAATAACAATCCATTTATGGTCATACCTACGTTACTCATAGATAGTACGTTCAGCTAGCTTGCTTAGTGTAATATTGTTTAAAGGAACAAAAAGTAAAAAAAAAATAAAAATAAAAAACAAGGAATGAAAAAAAAACTCTTTTTCTATTGCAGCCAGTTTAGTCCACGCTAACAGCCGCAGGTCATCATCGCTCATAATTATAATATTTCATACAAAACACAGCCGCCGGCACTGCGCCAGTGATGGATTTCAACTTTGAAAATAATACATTTGGCATACATATATATACATGCATATATATATATATATATATATATATATATATATATGTGTTTGAACATTTACCATCAAACTCGTACAGTCCTTAGTTTGCTTTATGGCGCCTCCAGTCACTTTGTGGATAGCTTACGGCTGGTTATGAGCACAAAACAAAAGCAGAAAAGAGTACAAAAACAAGTTCAAAAAAAAAAGTACAAAAAATAAAATAAAATAAAAAATTAAAAACACTTTGAAAAGTAAATTGTGTACCCACCGTACGGAGCCTTGGCCATTGTTATATATTGTATATGTGTATATATATTTAAATGCATATATATGTATACATAATGTACCTATGTTCATTGTGTCCATTATACATAGACAAGAGCAGTTTACTATACCATAATAGTTAAATGTATATCTAGTCGGAGGTTATATATATATATACATATATATAATCCAAAAAGCGATAATTTTTCGTTCCTCTTACTCATATATCAAAAATTTGGTCTTTCTGAAGACATTATAGATATCAGTTTATATGTGCACATACATACATATATGATAAGCATATAGAAAAATATACGGCATCGTTGTTTGTGTAAGCAGTGAGAGAAACATAACGTGAAAGAAAGTGCAGGGATATCGTTCATATGGTATCCCCCTAAGCGCGACTGCACTTGATATCCTTGATTTGCAACGATCGTCATTGATTAGTTTTTAACTTTGACTTTAAATTGCTCACATATATACACATATTATGTGCAGTACCAACCAATTCCGACCAACGACTTTATTTAACATCCTATGCCACTTAGGTTCTACGCAGATGGTACCTACATGCATGCATGCATCCATGCATGCGTACGTGCATGCATATATGCAGTTAAGTGTATGTATTTGTGTTAAAACTTAAAATTAATAGCTTTTTCCACCAATTGCACAAATAAATTTTTTTCCAATAAAGTTTCTAGATGGATGGAAGTATTCGATTAGAATGTGGCAGAGGAGAAAATTTCAAAATTATTATAATAATACATGTACATAAACATATATATATATATTTATAAGTGTGAGTATGTATACATGTATATAGATGAGCACATTGATGCATATCTATATTTAAAATTTATTTGTATAAACATATAAACTATTTGGAAAAATTCCGCAAGAATAAATTAGAAAAGCGATATTTTTCCGTTAAACATATATAACTAGGCATGTGCAAGTATTTACTTATATTTTATTACATCTAAAGGTACATCAATAAATTAGTTTTCATCAAATATTTTATTTATAGTATAACGGTGTTTTTTCAAGTTGCCCTACACCATATGCGAATGTGTATTTTTTGCAGTCGTCGTTCTTCCTTAAAAGGTTTACATATCATTAAGATATATAGCAATTGACTAAAGATTACATAAACCCAAGTTATTTCAAGTCAAATTTTTTTCTATTTCAATAAGCACAATAAATGATTAACGTAAAGATGAAATTATGAATGGATGAATAAGCAAACGAATAAACGAAGAGAGAAACAAAGAGGTAGGCGGAATAAACGAATGAATGCACGAGTCGAACTGTGGAAGAGGAGACGATTTGGGAAGCACATGAACAAGCGCGTAGATGAGTAAATGAAAAGATGAACTACCAGGAATGAATGAATAAAGGCATAGAATAGAATAGTTTAAGGATAGATGATACGTGGCACAGATGGACGGATGGGTAAACGAGCACGTGAACTAATCAGCGGGTGAAATTGTCTAATGGATACACGAATGAAAAATTAAAGGGCAGATACTTTGACGGAAAAATGGACAGACGAGCACAAGAGTAAATGGAAAAATGAGTGAACTGAAGGGTGGAATGGACGAATAAATACTCGAATGAAAAAGTTAAAGGTCAGATAATATGACGGCGAGATAAACAGACGAGCACGAGATGACATAATGAAAAGATAAATGAACGGAAGGACGGAATGGGATAACAATTACCCGAATAGAACAATTAAAGGGCAGATAATTTGACGGAGAGCAGACGAGCAGATGAGTAAATGAAAAGATGAACGAATTGAAGAGTGGACCAGCAAACACACGAATGGAATGATTAAAGAGTAGGCCAGTCGGCAAGCAGATGGTCAGACGGATAAACTAGTGATGGGATGATGAGTGGGCTTTCACATGATCTTTTTTAAATATTTTTTGATTGTTCAAATCTCACTAACTATAAAGGATGTTATTAGATCCAGTTTAGGTACCTCTAAGTTTTCGCTTGTGGGCCTATATATGTTTTAAAAAAGAAAATCATACATCTCTCTTGTGTTATGGTTATTTGTTATAGCGTAAATCGTTTAGCTAATTACCTCATTCAAACATTTTATAGGTTGTGCATACTGCATACATATATAAGTATGGTTTAATTAACATTGATTGGCAATGTCCTGATATTTCAGAATTTTCAGATTTTCATAATAATTTAAATACGTGTGTGTATACAGTAGAGCTTCTCATAAACGCGAATTCGTTTCCTTTCCAATTATGTTCATCGCTGAAAACACATTTTGCTAAGGCGTTAAGGCGTTTAAAAGAAAGATAACCGCAGGAAGCGATCAGCGAGGATGTAAGTTAAGTACAAGAGTGTAAGTGCGTAATAATTATTATTTTGGATAACTTTTCAACATTAGCTCTACTTTATGGACGAAATGATCTGCAATGTCTGACCGTCACCTCGCCTGGCCGTAGTCCATCCTTCTACATGCATGTACTTATTAATATGCGGCTTTTATAAAGAATCATCAACGGTATACAAACCATAAAAAAAAAATTCAAAACATTTTTTTTTATATATGTATGTGAAGGTATATTAATTTTCTACAACAAAGCCGCCAAGGGTCCACTGCACAAATTTTATTGACGTTTATGAAAATTTAAACATGAACTAGTATATAAGTATGTACGATATAAGTAGAAATTTTTTAAAGCTATAAGCGTTCTATGTGAGTGCTAATGTAGCGAGGGCTACAACCCAAAGTATGTTTACGGACAGATTTTTAAGTTTGAATATAAAAATAAATATTAAAAAAAATAAAATTTTTTTGTTTTTTTTTTGTATTGAGAAAGCTATGTAGACGCTTTTGTAATTCCCAAAGGAAACGTAAAGAAAATTCACCTACTGAGTAACCCTACAAATATATATACGATAGCGCTTTTCGTAGAAAATTATGAAAGGTTTCATTAAATCTTTCAGGTTATAGTTAGACTAGTCATGCACGGACATACTTCCCAGGTATTTGCTGAGTATTCTATTGTTCTTATTCTTATGAAATTTTCGTTCATTATTGAACCACAGTCGACATGAACAACGAAAGGTAGGTTGTGTAATCGGCCGGCATGCGGAATTGTCTTAGTTTAACGTACCCTAGAGCGAATGAGAACAAAAGAATTAGAATGGTATTAACAGCGGTATCGATATTTCGATAGTAGACTTTTAAGGAGCATTCTTCGATTTTCGTTAAAGTAGAGACATGACACCTACTCAGTTGAATTTGAAGAAATACAATGCAAGCTTGCAGTTTAAAGTTGGATTATATTGAAAAAGTCGCAGGTCGGGATTTTCATTAACGATCAACGATATTATCTCTATACGGTAATGAAATGGGAATCACGTAGTTAGAACCATCACTAAGGCACCAAGAAACAAGCGATCCCCAAATCTGTGGGTTTACATAAAAGCAACAATGACGTCACGGATAAAAGCAACGTGTCTCATGCAGGCGCCAATATCCGAGTATATAAGAAATTTAAATATAGGTTTTTCTACCACTTTTTACGCAGACACGCCCAACTCCAACATCAAGTAAGCAGGTTGGGCAAATAGGAGCGTTGGGAGCTAAAACACCATCCCCGGTTGGATCTAACCTATAATTCCTGAAAACAAGACACCTATTAGGAAAATGTACCGACAGACGAAGGACATAATTAACCGTTTTGATTACCAAGCAGCGCGATCGCGCTGTTCAAATTTCATGTCGAGAAAACCCAGACAGTTTTGAAAAAAACATTGTCGAAGAATCCCAAGCAGCGACAGTGTTTTTTCAAAAACCGTCTGGGACTCAAACGGTTAAGAAAGGTTTCGGTATATATTAAAAAAAAAAAATTTATTAGCAGTTTTTCGGTATGCAGACCAAATTTCAGAGCTTAGGGATCCTAAATTTGATAAATAAGATGAACTGGATCTAAGGGAAGACTTAGCCTTTGAGCTAGAACTGGTACCAGTATTTTTATTGGGAGGTCTTTTACTAACCGGCGGCCACAATGATTTATTTGAGAGATTTTCCAAGATTTCGTCTTATACGAGAATTTGAAAACATAAAGCGGCTCCATATTATGGTCAAGACATTAGAAAAATCTTTCCTCGACATAATAAATTTTGTTTTTCTCACAGTAGATAATAGTTTATGTTACCAATTGATGCGTAGACAAGCGCGATAGAGTGTTCAATAAAAGCCGATGGCGCTAGATGCTAGTGTTTTAAGACTTTAACTTAGAACTTAGTTCGCTGGCTAAGTTAATAATAATAATGATGAGCTACCAATTGAGGATTCCAGATCGAATTTGGAAACATGTATACGGCGTTTGGAGAGGATAAAGGAGTCGACAGGGCCGAGTACAAGAAGACGCAGATGAAACCTACATTGAGGACAAATTGGAGCCAGAAATCGCTAAGGAGATTCGGAAGGAATACGCCATCAGGGCAGACAACGTATAAAGCAGTAGAAATAGATGAACGGGATAGGATTGAAGGGCGTTTATATGGCTTGAGAGATCAGAAAGGTGCTCATTGAACTAATAGCAAAAAGAGATGCTCCGGTAAGAAGGGAAGGTTAGATGATGCAAAAGGAAGGGCAAAAGTCGCGTCATAATGTTGTTTTTGGTTTCTACAAATTTTCTGGTGAACACGAACCATGTTCTTCTTGAAAAGCTCTTGGAATTTTTTAAAATTAACGGAAAATATGATTTTGTCATTGAAAGTTTTCGGTTTTCAATTCGAAAACTGCCAGCCCAGCATTTTCGAAAAATCCGACAGAGCATCAATTACGCCATCTGAAAAGTTGTCCGTCCCATTTCACATGAGTAATAGGCTCATATACCTTCCCGAACTCTTTCTCGGCATATCATTTAAATGTAAACAATTCATTAATGAATACAACACTGCCTGTCTACCTTGATACTATCTACCGGTACACAAGATCAAAAAATGAGCATAAGAGTTCACATGGCGCAATAAAAGGCATAACCAAGTGGTAAAGGTGCACCCAAGAACTAAGGAATGGAAAAGATATTCTAAAATAGATTGCAGTTAAATGCTAGCCTTTGCAAACTTTTACCGTAGAACCGTAGAAAATTTTATAGCGATCAGTAAATACGGCAGCATCCGAACAGAATTGAGGAACTTAATAATTGTGATAGTGTAAGTAAGTTTAAAAAGAATATATAATTTAGACAGTTGAGATAGTTGGAATAGTTCCGATAGCTTAGCTAATTCAGATAGTTTCAGAGAGTGTTAGTTCTTTCGAGAGCGTAGCAGGTTCACATAACTTAGATAGTTTTTACAATGCAGATAATTTCGGTAGTTCAGATAGTTTGGACAGCTCGGATAGTTTCGATAGCTTGCTTAACTGACTTAGTTTACATAATTTAAATAGTGCGGATAGTTCAGATAGCTTGGATAGTTGGCAATTACTTTAGATAGACTATATAATTTAGACAATTGAGATATTTTCGATAATTCCAATAGCTTAGATAATTCCGATAGTTTACTTACTTTCAGAGAGTTTCAAGAGTTTATGAAACTTGCATTTCTTTTGATCATTTTTTCACTTAAAAAATTCATTCATTGAGAAAAATTGCTTCAATATTTATTAAGCAAAATATTTTCCATTCATTTCATTTTCCAAACACTTTCCCATCTTTCTGGCAGCAAGGCGAAACCGTGTCGAGAGAATAATATTCGCGTCGAGCTGCAACGGTATATCGTTGCTCACATTTGCAACGTGTGGGCGAACGTTGTCATGCAAGAGGATGACTTTGCGTCTGTTAGCCGTTATGGCTGGCCTTCTTTTCTAACAATACATCAAATTGTTCAATTGTCGTTGGATATCTGCCGTAACAATATCATTCCCGTAACACACTACACTTTGCCGATGCCACCCTACGCATTTGAAAACTGTGGGGGCAAGAACATTCCGCCGTTTCGAATCTTCCCCATTGCATGTAAATTTCTGGAAGCAAGAAGATTGTTTTAGGAGTTTGAGCTGGATTCTCGTCGAATGACGCCCGTTTTGTAAATTGATACTTCGCATTACTTTATCATTTTCACTAATCGCTGATCAAACTGCATGACTACAGACACCTTAATCTATAGACTTTAAAAAATGTAGACAGGTCAGATAGTCTAGACAGCTGCAATAGTTTAGATGGTTCGCTTGGATGAATTAGTTTATATAGTGTAAAAAGTAGTTTAGACGGCGAGAGATACGTTAGATAATTTGCTTGATTGCAGCAGTTTACATAATGTGAATAGTGCGGATAGTTGAGAAAATTTGGACACTTGAGTTAGTTTAGTTTAGTTCATCAATAGGTTAGATAGCTTAAATAGGTCAAAGAGTTCAGAGAATTTTGCGAAGTTTATTAATGGGGACATTGTTAGCATCTAAATTACCAACTTGTGCCGTTCGTTAAGATAGACCGATCTAAACAAAGTTTCCAAAGTCTATTTTTATACGCGCTTATGATATAAAAAATTCAGTATACTCTACGGGATGAGAAGAGAATAAAAATTTCATTCATAATTTAAAATGCGGCCGTAAACTATGTTATATATATTTATTTTTTTTTTTTTTCAGATAGTTGCACATTCAAAGTGAAACCGTGCTTATGCCAGACTAGAAGAGTTAAATTCAATTTGCGCCGCATACGTATAACGCAAAATATTTCAAATGAAAGATAAATGCACCTAAATACACGCATACACAAACCCAAGCGCTTATGTTTGTTTGCAAATTGTATATGGCTGTGTGTGTGTGTGTTTGTATGCATATATGAATGCAATTCACATTCATTTATGTACATACTTAACGTCATTTAACATATTTTATTTTTGTTATTTTAACACCTTTGTGTCTGTTACTCAATGTTTTTGTTTTTTGCTTTAATTATAACCATACAGACCGCTCAATGATCAATGGGTTACCTGAATTGTTTTTACTATATATTTTTCTAATGTTTGTTTATATATTTTGATGTTTTAGTTTCTTTCTCTTTCACTCTGCGCATATATATATATAAATATCACTCTTTTTAGTCTAAATAAAGTAAATATTTATATAGTTTTTCCAATTTTTCCTGCTCCATGCATAGCTACAGAGGTGGTTGCTGTATGTGTTGATGTAAATGTTGCGACTAGAATAGTATGTGAAATAATTCTTCACAAATATATATCTATATATATATATATATATATATGAATGGATATGAATTTGTGTATTCCGTAAAAGCAATTTATTATTTATATCATCAGTTGTTGTTGTTGTTGTTGTTGTTGTTATTGTTGTTGTTGTGTATGTAAAGCTGTGAAAATATTTATTCTCTATCTGCAACATTTACATTAACATTGTTTCGACTGACGTAATGCATTGCTAACGCTTGCCTTAATGATTCTCTTCCAAAAAAAATAAAAAAAATAAAAAAAAAAAAAGTGCATTCTAGAAACTTTTACAAATCCTAAAACAAAATTTTAAGTAGGCTTGATTGCACAAAGACTTAGTTTTTAAATAAGAGAAAAAAAAATATATGCATAATTTTTTTGTTTTGTTTTTTTTTTTTTTTTTTTTGTTTAAGAAATATATATATAGAAAATTAAACAGGTAGAATGTACTTAAGAGATGATTTGAATAACCGAGAGTTTACCTGGAATAGGATGAAAGATTTATTCTTATAATTTAAAGACAAAAAAAACAATAAATAAATAAAACAGAAGAAAGAAAGCCTTAAGGTATTGTTCAAGAGCTCTCAGCCATAGGTACTTTTTACAATGGAGGCTTCGCTTTTTATTTCTTTCTATTATTTCTTTTAAATAACTTACTATGTATGTCTACAATTCGAAGATTATTATGTGCATGTATGTAACATTTGCCCGTGAAGTTAGCTACATAGTTGGCTAGCCAAACGCTTTTGCTTTTGGTTATAGAATGATACGGCATATGCAAATTAGAAATGTACCGACGAGAGGGAAACGTCCTAGCACACGCCATACTCAAAAACTTGGCAGAGTCAACTTTAAGCACCAAAATCAGCAGCAGCAGCAGCAGCAACAGCAGCAACAGCAGCAACAGGGACTAGCTCCCCAAAAAAACAAAAAAAAAAAGACAACAACATAACAACGGTATCTACCTCAACTGTAATAATAATCATGGCGCATTAATATTTCTAAACGCTTGAGGTCATTTGCAGGTTTTAGAATGCGATAAGTGCTTACTTTAGTTTTCATAGAAGAAGAGAAAAAAAAAAAAGACGAGAAGAAAACAAAAACATATCAATAAAAAGAGCTTCTGTTCGAATTCTTAATACCCACCATCGACGAGGCATTCTAGATAAGTTGTCAGACATTTTTTTGTATAATAGGTCTACAAATCTCTACATTCTCTACATTCTCTACATTCAACTTCGTCGTTGCATACAATTCATCTGGTTTAGGTATACATACTTTGGACCTTGGTTTGATGTATATGACGAAAGTTTCAGTTGTTTATAAACTGTCGTCGATTATCTATCGTAGCGTAAAGCGTAGCAAGTCATAAATGTCAACAAACAGCATTTGCGGCGGCAGTGCATGTTATTTTGTTTTAAACTGGAAACAAATGCAACTCAAGCTGCGGATGCGATTAAATTGGATTGGATGGGGGTGAAAATGCAGCAAACTATCAAACTGTTAGAAAATTGTTTGTGAGATTTGGCGCAAGGAATTTTAATGTCGAAAACGATTAAAATTAGCTTGCGTCCGTCTATCCACAGCAAAATTAACGCAGAAAGTGATCTTCAACTTGATCTGGAGAAATTTCTCGATTGAGGCATATTCTCTTCCACGCCTGTGTCCTACCCATTAACATTGCTTCAGCTCGATACACTCATATTTAGCAGAGCAGCGACTCACAGAAGTTAAAGATGTCCGAAAATGACTTCGGTAAGTTTCTGCCGCGAGGGTATCCATAAGGCATAGCAGATAAATGATAAAAGACCATAGATAATAACGTTGGCTACTCCGACTAATAAGCTTTCTATTTCTAACAAATACATTTTCAATAAAATCAAAAAATATCGAGAACATTTTTCCAGTACCTTGATATCGCTGTTTGACTGCAGATAGAGTTTTACCATTGTCACGGGTTTCAGAAAGCTATGGGTGTTTTTTATGTTACAAGTCATATAAACAATGGAAGGTTTACTAATTTTTTTTTTTTTTTGCGTTACGTTTTAATAAACGGCTAGTCCTCATAATTTTATATGCTGATCGCGTTAAAGGTCACTTTACGACATGCAAAATATCCGTTTAATCGATAATAGTAACTTATAAGCAAGAAATTTTAGGTAATTTTCTCAAATTTATTTACACCAAAAACCAATCAATGAATTAAAACAAGGTTTTTTTTTGCAAATGTTCGCTAAAGGCTTTTAATGAGTTTTTAAAAATAAAACGAAAGTATAGCAATCCTCGCAAAAAAAAAACAATTTATGGTTCATAGCACTTCCTTGACCTAAGACGGGCAAATTTATATCTAAAATGAAAAACAAAAAAATAACAGAACAAATTCTTAAAATATTATTTACGTTATATAGATTAAAATTTTCCAAAGAGGTATTCATCCCTCGCTTCGAAAAATTTTATATAACTGTTGTGTAGGTAGCCATGCCTCATCGGTCTGCTTCAGACATCCTGATGTTATGGCAGTTTGTTGCGCTCGGCTTGCCTTAGATGCGCTCATATTATATCTGAGACATCATGAGCTTCAATCATAAGCTTACATATATCGTAAAGAGCTCAATTTATTTTAACAAATCACCTAACTATGCATATGAATAACAAACAGTTCCCTTAAAGTTATCTGTTACCTAAGTTATGTAAGCGAAAATCCAATTAATTCACTTTGACTTCTGCTATACGCGCAGACGACAATAATTTAAGAGGTTTTTACAACAAGAGTGGCCTTGGAAAGTAGGGTGTTCATCCCTCGGTTTTCTATTCGATAGTAATTAATATGAAGATTTTGTAGTGACCGTCCTGCAAAAGTCATACGCCCGGTCAGTTAATCTAATCTAAACATATTCAGGAGGGTTTTCACGCACGCTTTGCTACAGGGACAATTTTACCGATGAACGATATTAGTGGTGCATCGATTGGATGGAGAAGGAAGAAAAAGTGCAATACTCTTTTCCTCTACACATAGATTCGAGTGTAATTTGCTTTGGGAATCGATAAACGATCACATATGCAGTCAACTGATATAACTTCGAAAGTGATAACCCGTCCATTTTGATATTTGGCCTGATCTTAAGCAAATATAAAACAGCAAACCCTAAGTCGGTTGTATTTAGCTAATTGTATATCCAGACGGTGAACTCTACGCCAAAATAACTTGACCTAAGCGGGGTAATAAATTGAACTTCAGACATTGATTCTCATAACATATCGTCAGGGGCATGGAATTTTTTGGAGATTACGACTTAAACACAACTAAAAACAGATTAAAACAAGGAAAAAATTATAATGGTCCACGGCCTTGCGCCACTTCGTTTAATATAGTTATTCGGGTTTTCAAAAGAAGATGTTTTTTGCGAAGTGGTCATCCTGGGGCGAAAACCGGTCGGTATACCAAAGCTCACCAAAATATCTCAAAAATTGATAACTATATCTTGAACGCAAAAGATATGGGCGGAGATCACAAGGACACATGGACCAACTAAGACGAAGCTGAGATCGATTCGGAAAATGATTCTGACTTGATCTGTATAATAGAAGCCCTTCTGAGTGTTGCATACAATCGTTAAAAAAAGGCCACAAACTCGATAAGAACTAAAGCAACCCAAAAAAAATGCGGCGCGCTCCACTAGAGATCAGAGGCTTCTGTATGCGGTGTTAAGACCACCAATGGAAAATTCCAGTTTTATATTGACATACGTAGCATATCATAATATTAGAATGAAAGTCTAACTAAAATTTGAATCTATCGGTTGGGACTTTGAAAACGCTTCCAATGTGGGCAGTTCGGGAAACATGTTATAATTTCGCGAGAAAAGCTTCAAGAAAGTTCCATACTCACTTATGTGTGTTTGTAAATCATTCTTGAATATATAGCGGATTATTTAAAACAATTAAAGGCACTCCCTCCTTAAGTAACTTTTTTAATTACCAAAAGTACGCTTAAAACAGAAAAAAAATTGATTGGAATCGATTCTTAGTTAAAGCGAAATTGTGTCTAGAAATAGTGGACAGTAATAAAACGTTTAATGAAACAAGACGACCCAATTGACTACATACCAAATAAGGTGGAATCTCTAAGCCTTAACATGGTCAAATGTCAACTGTAAACGGCGACTGCGTTTCTTGAAAGTTCTGAAAATAATCTAAAAAGCTGTTAGCGTCAACTTGTACCAGAATTTCACTTCAAAACTTCCACTTCATGGGAAGTTATATCTAAACATTTATCTATGCATTCATTTGAGACTTTGTGGGCACTAGAGCTCTTTTCTTAAGACCATTACCAACGGTGTAGTTTTTGCCACAAATATTACATTTTACTCATCATCAAAAGTGATCGTCAACCTTCGGGGCGAACACTTTGTATTTGTATTCAGAAAAACTTAGTTTAATGATTTAATTTATATCGCATTTATATTAAACTGCTTTAGCTATTTATCTTAGTCAGTATATGCTTTTCTTGAACTCTTCTTTGAATCGCAAAATATTTAATTTGATTGCGTTCACTTACGTTTCTTTTTGTTTATTTTTTTTTTTTTTTGTTAGAGATTTTCTTTCCTTTTTATTTATATATGAATTGTTACAAACATAATAACAAGATGGAAAAGCCCGTCATTAGTAGATATAGGAAAAAAGAAGAAAAAACGCTAACTTGTAGATAGCAACGTTTCAGTAACCACTTTCCTTTTCTCCCTTTTGCTCTTCTTCTTTTAGTTTTTTCTTTCTTTTTAGGTGAATGGAATAACATTTTGGAAAATCTTAGCCGCGATAAAAGAGTGCTTGTATAACTAAAAAATCATATAGTTGTTTAGCTTTCACAGTAAGTGAATATAAAAGTTGTCCACCATCCATCCGGTCATGTTTATTATTCAAAACAATTGATTGGAAGAATTAGGATTTCTTTCTTATTCGCTACGACTCTAAATCATGCCGCTTCGCCTTTTTACATCCTACATCAAGCCTACAAGGCATATTAAGTTTGTGCAGATATATGCAATAAGCAGAGTGACTTAAGGTAGACTCGCTTCCTGAATCGATTTAAGCTTGTTGGTGTGTCTGTCCATCTGTCCGTCTTCTTCCTTTGCCTTTAACATATATGCCGTCAGTTTTGGTGGATGTTTTGGTGGAATTTGGTACATCGACATGTTTTGGCTCACGGACAAATGATCTGGATCCGATTTACCTTCCATATATGAAGCCATTTGATGGCGAAATGCTATAGGATTTTTACTTATTCTCTTTTGAAAAATTTCTTTTCTCTTTTTATTAAACGCCACTGTACTTATGCAGATTTCACATACAACTGCTTCAATACGAAGTTGGCCTTAAATTCGTGTTTATTGCTTTATAATTCCTGTGTCTTTTTTTTGTTTGCTTTCTTTTTTCAATTTTTACATTTTACCGGAACTTGTCTGTTCTATTTTATTGAGTAGCCAAAAGAGAAAATATTCCCGCGGTGTAGTACAATAATATGTTATTTTTCGGATAATTTATTTGTTTTTTTTTTTTCCTGCAGTTCTTGCAATTTGTCAGCCATTATTTATGTATTCATACACATTCAGTCGGGTTTCCCGTCTTAGTACACAAGATTGGGATAAACTAATGTTTTCATATATGTCTACTGTTTGTGGGTAGTGTTAGTATAAAATGCTTCGCTATATATGCATAACGTTTAGAATTCGAAAATCTGAAAAAATTAGTGTAATTAATACAAGAGAGGCTTTGAAGTTTAAGGTAAGCAAATGTTTCGAAAAATACTTTGTTTTTGAAAATATTTTCATCCCAATGATATGCTATAATTAAGCGAAAATTTAAACCCTTACCGTATGCTGTAGAATATGTAAGGAATAGGATAGAAGCACTTACTTATGGGATACGTCGAACCTTAAAAGTGATGGGTGTCCCTGATTCGTTTTAAAGTAAGTACACTTTACTACTACTTTACATGCCTCTGAACGGTTGATTTACGATATGTAGCCATATACTCATATGTTAGTAGTTTTGCAACATTCTCGATGACCCGATTAATATTTTACTGTTTTGGCTATGCATTATGCTTCAAAGAGGCGGCTACTACGTGCAGAATTTCTTGAAAACAAAAAGAAGTAAAGCAATCGCTAAAATGCAATGTAAATAATACAAGTACAGAATGAGTTATATGTTTTATAAGAAATTAAGTATAGTATACAACAAGAAAAAGATTACATTTCACCTCGAGCTGCACTAAATAGAAGCTGAAAAAATAGAAGGATTTAAACAAAAAGAGAATATCAATTTAGAGTTTGTTTTGTGCTGACATTTTTTACACCAATTGACTATTTTTGGTTAAAACAAGTGATAAGTAAGAAATTTATATCGTTGTCCTTAAAAGAAAGTCAATTTTCATTCTTTATAATATTGAGCGAGCGGATTTTTTCTATTTTTGTAGATCAAGTGGAGTGAAAGTGGAAGTTTATATCGCGCATTTGTTGTAGTTTACGAGCAACGAGCCAAAAACAGTGAAAGCAAAGATGTTACCAGTTTATGTTGTACTGTAGGCGTGTCCTTAAGCCGGTCTGCCCTATTTTCAATGGCAGCCTGCTTTCACGGACTTCCAATGTTTGTGTCAAACTTGGAACTGAAGGTGCGACCAGGACAAGAGACTTCATACAGATGGACAGACGGACATGCCTGAAATCATTCAGATACATAATAGAGCCTCTGAGCCTTCCTTCTGTATGTCGCCAGCCTTTGAAAAAATGTATGTACCCCTCATCCTTCGGTGATAGGTATAAAAACCTTACAGTTGATCGAGGTCAGCTATTAACTACCCTACTCAAATTCGTCTAATTTAATTATTCGTTCATTTTCGTGACAAGACATCAAAAATTGTACTTGCTTTTCATGTAGACATACATTCTATTGTAACCCTACTATGGGATAGGCCCCAATAAATTGATTTCCTATTACGAACAACTTTTCGTGACAAAATATTAACAATTAGACTAACAATTAGATTTATTTTCCATGAGGAATACGGTCCAAAAAATAGACCCACGTGGCTTAAATTTGGTTCAATTTTTGAACTAATTTTCATTACAAATTTTAAAACCATTTGACCATTTTGCCATAAAAGGATTTATTTTTCATGAAAACCTTTACAGGCGATGATTTACTTGGTTCAAATTTATGAATGATGAAGTTAAGTTTTAAGTTTAAGTTAGTGCTCCCTTAGATATTCCTTAGAACTTATTGAAACTTGTTTGCCATAAGAAGTTTTGGTTTTCGTAGAAACGGAGAAAGTTTAATAAAATTTCTCCATCCATGGAACGCCGAAATATTAGTACTCAGCGATTTTTGCCGAGGAATTTTGAGGGAGAATTCGTTTTTCATTCACGACTTTTCAAATTTAATCGTTATACGAAGGCTTGTTGTTGTAATGGTCCAAACCAACCCAACCTAGCTCTTGAAAACATATCAAAATTGCGACCGTTAATTTGAACACATGATTACAGGGACAAACGTCTGATTGACAGATGGACAGACAAGCTTGGATTAATCCAGAAAGTGATTCTGAATCGATCAGCGTAATAAACGGTGGATTTATCTTAAATCCTCCCGACTTCGAGTGATTGTAAGATAACATGCTGTGTAAACGAAAGCGTAGCCTAGTATAGTTGGGCCAACGCTCTCCTTAGACAGGTACGATGGCATGGTGGAGAAATTATTACGCAAATTGTTCTGAGAAACATTAGCTTCACTAGATGAGATTTTAATAAGATTTTGAGATTTTTGCTGCTTACTGCATATCGATTTACATAATTTTCAATTTTAAGTTTATATATCGATTTGCTTTGGCCGACAGATTTGCCAGATTGAATTTGATGTTTTGAACAAATAAAAAAGTTCTTATTAATATAAAAATTGCACAGATTTTGTTTAAACATAAAAGCGAAGAGGAAAATTTGTATACGCAACAGCTTGTCGCCATAAAGCCATAACAGTAACATGGAAGAGCACAATTAAGGCTTTCAATAGTGGAATGCGTTGAGCTTGCATTCAAAATTGCTTATTATCCTTGTTTGTTTCATATTTCATTGAAGCAAGTAAACGCGTCTGCCATTATTTCAAACTTCTTTATATAAAACGCAATTGATGGCTACGATCATCAAATCTGATGACGTTAATTGACTTTAATGGGATGCATTTTAGAAAAATGTTTAATAATTCTGGAATGTTAAGTTATTACATTACGCCATAGACATTATGTTTTCTTTCTTATTATAGGGAGTAGAAGTTGTTCTTTCAATAAGTTTCTTTGACTCTTAAAACAACAGTTTGTTTTAATCTCTTTTGTTCACCACACAAATTTCTTTAAAGTTTTTCAAATATTTTCACACCCATCACCAATGGTTGGGTACATATTCATTCAATCTTCAGCGTTTCTGTTTTAGCTCAGTATGAAACTCAAAATCGATTAGGGTATAAATGTCCATATAGCTGTCTGCGATAACGATTCTCCCGGTCGCGTCAAATTTGACAAAAACGCAACAGCAACTTCCAACATAGCTACAGAAGATCCGAATATAATTTTCTCACTAATGAAAGCATGGCACGGGATAGGAGAATCATTTGTCATCTGAACAAATTAGCAAAACCAAATTTTTAATGTTGAAAACTGTTATATGACTCTCCCAATAAGCTTTTTTTAATCAATTGACAAATTCTTACCTGAACTGCAAGCTAGTCTTTTAGGCTTTTATACACCAAACTACTTGTGGTGCAGGATATAAGGGTGTACAAGTTTGTGCAAATGCGTGCAACGTACAGAAGGACTTGCGATAGACGCACCTTTTATTATACCGATCCACTTTTTATTGGTCGATCTAAGGTTGTTTGTCCATCTGTCCCTTTTTTGTTCGTGTATTCAACCTACAAATCGCAGGTCTTGAGATATTGAGAACGCTATTGATAACGTTTCGGATCGAAACATCATTTCGACATCACTTGCCATGAAAAAATGGTGTCACTTTCACACTATCGCCACAAAAATCTCTTAGCGATAGCATTTCGGCATTTTAAATTGGCGTGAAAACTTTGGATCGGATGGTGTAATTTTTAAATCCCCAGGTCTTATAGTGATTCCCATGGAAAACAGAATCTTCATATGGGAAAAGGCCCTACTTTTGAATGCTTTTTGCTGAAAATTTGTTCATAATAGCAATTTGGTATAAAAATAAGTCTTACCGAAGTTGAACTACATAGATCCACTTTTTGGATCCAAACTCATTTGAGGATTTGAGGAGGAAAAGTAAGCCTCAATATGCCAAAATGGTCTAATTTTTAATATTCTACGATGAAAATTGATCTTTAGTAAATCAACCATAGGGAATTTAGATCACATAGACCTATTTATTAGATCACATTATGTATAGGGGTTCTCATGAAAGCCCTTCTATGATGACAGAAACTAATTCGTGGTTTGTTATGACGGAAGTAACTGGAAAAGTAATAAAATCTTTTACAAGTAAATTAAGATTTCTGGATGTGGACCACGTTAGTTGAGGTTTTGAGTATCCGCCAATGTGAAGGCTTTCATGAGAATTATGTATTTACATAAAAAATGATGCTTAGTTTTTGATATACTATTAAGAATATAACTGAATAACTTTATTAGGGAAAATTGGTGTGCGGCCATGCCCGACTATAACATTCTACTTATTTTCTTATTATTTAATTTCAAAATACATCCACTTAGAAATAAGTGAAATGATGAATAAGGAGAGATACGCTCAAGTACTGAATGTTCGAGAAGAAGTCCTACTACGAATTGCACTTAAAGCCAAAGTAAACAAAAATCTTTTAACATAATATCGAAGAACATTCTCGCTTTAGCTTTAAGCTTTTAAAACTTGGTTTCTTAACCCAGTAGGATAATGAAAAAAAATTGAAACATTTTCGATTGGTTTTCCAGTTAGTTAAAAACCACACTACTAGCCCTCGTCTACTGGAAGACACTTTCTGCCAAAGTTTTTCATTAGACAGTAAATGGATAAAACTTCGAGACATTTAATTAGCCCTACACTTTACTATAAGTGATGGAAATTTTTCTCATCAGTAAAACAAAGTAACGGTTAATGGAATAAGTCTCACAATAAATATGCGTTGCCTGCACTTTGCAATTAACAAATGGGAAATGTCAGAATTCATGTTTAATACAATGCTGGCCCAACGTAGTGATAAGCCTTTCCAGCGAAAGCGTTACGGAATTTCTCTGTTTCTTTTTCTCTTTCTCTTTTTCTTTTCTTTTTTTTCCTTTTTTTGTAAGTACATTTAAGAAAAAATATGTAAATTGCAAATGTTCATTAATAAACTATAAAGCGTTTTCGCAAAATGCATTTCACACATACATACATACATACATGTATACATACAAACATACATACATACATATCTTAATGTTGCTATAATCTTGAATTGCCTCTTTTCCGTATGTATTTAAGGACACACAATACATATATAAGAACACATTGTTGTACAATTATTCCCTCAGTATTACATATGCAAATGCATATGCATTTCAATTGATAAATGTGTGTATGTATCATTACATGGTGATCAATAAGTAGAGTATTTAATGAGGAAACCATCATATTTTCGGGAAAAAGTGCATGTTAACTTTTAAGGCAAGTCTTCTTTTAGAGATCGATAAGCCGAGACCTACGATGTTCCATTTTTTTTCTTCTTTTCAATTAATACGATTTGTCGAGCAGGTCCAAGCACTTATTTGATTCTCGTCCGTTTTTTAACTCGAAAACGCGAAGTCAAACGCTTACCGCCCTTTAACCTTTTCAAATAGGTAATCCGCTCTGTGAATTAATCTCTACAATGACCACGAAAGTAATTCATATTAAAGTAATCTGGAATCGGCCAATGCGTCATCGTGATGCAGGATAAAGTTTTCTTCTTCTAATGTGAACGTATTTCCTTCTACAGATACAATGACGTTAAATAATATATGTTTGTTACCCTTCTGATTTTTTTCCAGGTAATCAACAATGGTTATGTCACGTGGGGTTGAAAAAAGTTCTAGCCATAGCCTTTCCCGCTAACGTTCGCTTCTTGTTACGCTTTAAAATTCATTCTTTTGATCTTTGATGTGATTCATGTGTCTAATGTTGTGAGTCCGTATTTCAGCTACAGTTTCTTGATTCTTAAACACGTCTCTATACTTCAATGAAGTGATCGTACGATTAGTTAAGTGCGTGCAATGTGCGGCACCCATCTTGCATAAAGCGTTTTTGCAGTCAGTTTCTTTTGCAAAATATTAACCAAAGATCCACATTTCTGCTTTTCTTCTTTTTTCTAAATATGGCCAATTACTTAAGGGAGTTCCCCTATATGTGTGTAATAGCGCAAGGGTCTGAAAGCAGTAGCGAAAGAAAGAAAAAAATGTTGAGTAGCTGCAGTCTAGTCTAGTCTACCTGTCCCATATATATATGCCCTAACCGGCTGAGCACTCACTATAGTTACGAGCAGGTATGCCCTACGGTACTTAGATTTGAACCCGTGAACATTGACTAGGTATTCACTCTCCTTATGTACTTGACTTCTTATGGGGATGTAGTGTGTTTACGATCGCAGGTCAAGTACTTTGAAGTTTCAATCGTCGAATATCATAATGGATTTTTTCAGTCCTTTCAAGCAGTGTGGTAATCTCAACTGTCTAACCTGAATGGTGTTCATGAGTAGCAGTTGTACGACCCAGCCATCCACTGTTCAATAATTTGATTTGGCAGAAGAGATTCCCTGAATTCTGCGTTCGACATTTTTGTTGCGTACGAACTTTGAAAAAATAGTTTTTAATCACAAGACATAATCCGCGCTATTCCATGCTGAACAAAACAATCGAAATTATATTAATCTGCCGAATATTATAAAATTTCACAAGTTTTGCTCCCTTTCTGTGTTTATTACTCGCTTCATGGTTACGTACTTCACTTATTGATCACACACTAGCACTAGATATGTGCTCACATAACGTTACTTCCCAATCAAAAGGACATATGTACATATGTATGTCATGTGCATATGTATATGTATAATTTTAAATAGCCTAACAATGACGACATTGGCAGAATGATACTAAAACGCGACATTTAATATTGCGATTCATAACGATGACACAATAATAATGGCCATTTTATTTTCATCATAATGAACCTGCTGATATGCATATAGCTATATATCTGGCATATATCATTGAATTTTTCATATTCTTATACTTGGGCTATAGAATTTATATGTACGTTTGTACGTTCAAATATATAAGCGTGCATGTGCATGCATGCATGCATGCATACATGGATATGTACGTTCACGCGACAGATAGACACACACGCAATGATGTGTTTGTTGAAAATCCTCGGGGAATATGGAACAAATTGACTCGTAATATATATACATACATACTAGTAATTTTGTTTTATGATAGAAGTATTTCGTTTCGTTTCGTTTCGTTTTTTTTTTTTCTTGTTTTTTGTTATGACAGTTGTTGCTATTGTTTAAAGTTGCATATAACTGGTATTTTTTTTCGGCTCTTGTTATTATTACCGTTATCACTCTCATTTTAATAATAAAAAAAAAAAAAAAAAAA
>CCAG010015181.1:0-15109 GCA_001077435.1 Glossina morsitans morsitans
ATTATAGCGTTTTCACTTGCTTCAAAATATAATCTTTGATGTGTGTGTATGTAAAAATGACGTATATTTTTGTTATGCTTTGGAAAAACATTTTTCGGATTTTCAAAAAACTTAAAAGATCACATAAATATTCGTCCATATGACAGGATTTTTTACATGGATATTAATGCTTTTACTCGTATTCATATTTTTGTATTAATGTTTTGTAAACTGAAATGTATATATAAGGCTGTCATATGCATATTAACATATATTAAGGTGTACTTAAAATGTCTTAAATAAATGAGTAATTTTTGCACATAACTCTGCATGAAGTGCGCAAAAACTCGTACGCATAAGCTCTTGTAAGCAATTATTCATAGCATAAGCATTTTTCATTTTTAAATATATTCGACATATGTACGTGCATACAAACAGAACAATTTACAATCAAATGCTTGAGCAATTGAACTTTAAATGCAGAGCTTTAAAGAGACTTTCTAATATTCCTTCAAACCTATACGCAAAAGTATAAAAATCCAGTAATTTGGTTATAATCATATGGCTTTTTTAACCAACATTCTATACCGCTTATGTAATATGTACATAATCAACAACTCATAATTGCAGAGAAAGTATTTTACATACTTTCATTTATGAATTAAACTTTCTTACGCAATGTGTATGCATGCATGCATACATGTCTGCTAATGATAAATTGAAAATTGTTATTTCCAAAAATTTTGTATAATTACTGTTTACTCAACAAATGTTTAACATTTTATACATACATATATGCACACATATCCATGCATAATGCTTACGGTAAGAAAACAACAAATAAATAATGCTTTCTGTAATACAATGAGAGAAAAATTGTACTCATTTTCATTACATTACTTGAAAAGAAGATCCATATTATTGTTAATATAGGCATTGACGTATTAAATATCTTAAATTCATCCCTATGACTTTATTCATATTTCTTTCAAAACTACGCTTCAAGTAATTTCTGTAGTTACAATGGGAGATTCCATTGCATTAATACAACGCTTGTTTTGTTCTTGTTCGAAATTTTAAGTGCATCTCTTTTGAATAGTAGGAGAGATGAGTGAAAGGAGAGATCGTTATCTGAATCTGTGAATTTCTTGGCATTTATTATCTGTCAACATTTCTTAGATATCGGAAAAACTTTCTCGGATACTCGCTTATTATAATCAACTTTAAAAATTGAATGAAAAACGTCGCAAATTAAAAAAAATTTGAATTAAGCATCGGTTTTCCCGCTATGCTTACTACTTTGATACTTCCATTGAGGATATTGCAGGTAGAAAATTTGTTCGATAATATTTGACAATTCCGAAGCTTTTCACAAAGATTTTAGACGAATAGGGCGACAAATGGGTAAATTTACGCGCCAATCTGCTAGCGACGGGAGTATGAAATACCACGGCTGCTGAGCTCAGCAGCCGAGCATAGGCCTCTTTGTTTACCGCCGACTTGTTAATGCTTTTCTTGTCTCAAAAAATCCAACCTTTATCTCTGATCTCTGTCCAAGTATTTCTTCTTCAACTTATGTTAATTCACAGCGAAAAACGATAATTCCTCAGTGTCAGCAAATTCCCTCTCTTATAACTTAAACATGGCAAACAAATGTCGACTCAAAAAAAACTTCCCCCATCGAGTATTTAGTCTTGAAGTCGCCCCCAACCTACAAATTAATACCTTCTCCACTTCACATATAGGTATCCCACCGAAATGAAAAGATTCGTTTATTCATTATCACCGGCTCCTTGAGAGACAGACATACAACAAGGAAGATATGGAGAGAGCTGCAAAATGGATTGATTACAAAATTTATATCGCTTTATGTTCTTAAGCGGATGTACAACTGTAACAGCTCACAAAAGGAAGGAAGAATTTTGACATTTGCTCGAGTGGCGTTTATTGAAAGGAAAAAATATCAATTTTCGTATGAACATTTCATTTCAATTTCAAGCAAGAATAGCCCCACGGACATGACCACGGCTCGCCATTAAATACCCCACATCACCCTACAATTGCTCATATAACAACTTTTCAAAATGAAGCGGTATATTGGAAGTGGTCGAAAAACTGATTTGATTCGAATCATTTCCAAATAGCGTTCCTACTAGAATCGAAACGCACCAGTGTCGCAAATTTCAACGAAATATCTTAAAAATTGCGGCTTGTTACTTGAACATAAAAAACGAACAGAGACAGACAAGCTGAGATCCATTCAGAAAGTGACTATCAATCGATCGGTATAATAAAAGGTGAGTCTACCTTAAGTCCTTCTAGGTGTTGGACAACTCACGTATATCCTTGTACAACAAGTCGTGTCAAGTATAGAAATATTAAAATTAATTTTTCAAAAAAATCCTACGCATTTTACTAGGGAATATGGTTTCACGGATACTGTAAAAGAATTTTGGTGAAAAAAGTGGAAATTGTTTGAGTTATGCCGCTTGCCGTTATCCCCCCTCGAATCCCCGTGTAATGCGATACACTTGTATTTGTAAATATTTTTTTCCACGCCCATAATTGTCTTCTTATGCCCTTTTAGATTATTTAAGTGATCACTAACACCAATAAGAAATAAAATTTAATTCGTGAAAACTTGCAGCGGGCTGCCCCCTAAAAGGAAGCTTAATATCATTCTAATTACATTCGATTGTACTACTTCGGATGGGCAGTATTTGCCATCAGCTGAGTTAATACGGTTCATATATGAAATAATAATTCTTTCACTGCATTCTACTTAAGACATGATATTCAACTTTTCTTTAAAATCATTTGCACTCATGTAAATTTAATTGTATTTAAGCGTTCTCTTGTTATGAGAATATTTGTCAATGTCATTAACAAACAACACATTACACAGTATAAGTACATACAAAAAAAAAAAAAAAAAAAAAAAGATATATATTAGCAAAGTTTTATTTCTTACTTTTATAATATATGAAAATTTATGGAAGCACAACAACAATTATTCAAATGGGAAACTTTTTAAATTTTGTATTTTCTTCAGATAATTTTCGCATGAATATATAGAATAGTTGGCTCAAAATAGACTAATATTTTGAATTTAGTTCCAATAAAAAAACATATTTTAACCCTACTGGACCTTGGAATAGCAAAAGCCTTTGTTTTCGAAAAAATTACGACTCCACCAATGAAGCCAAACGATAATTGCAAGAAAGAATGCAAAGGTTGTGTAGCGAACAAATTTTAAATGAAGCGGTATTATTTGGCCTATTAATCGTTTACTAAAGACGTGTGGTAACGGATACACACGTAGCATATGAAGGGAAGAAATATCGAAATTAAAGGAAGAGGAAAAAGATTAGCCAGGAGAAAATCTTCCAATGGAGAGGGACGACATTAAATCAATTCCTCCGTTTGTAGTCTCATATGTAGATAATTTTCTTGGAATTCTTAACTTCAAACCAATCAACCGACGTATCAATGATTTGCCGAACCACAAACGTTTTAACGGCAGACTGACAAAATCATCGACATACGTATTAGAATCAAAATGTGGAGATATGTTTTCACACGGTTGATATGGAGGCTACACTAGGCGTCCTTCCCTTCGTTAGTAATATTGCGTCCGTGAATGAAAATCCCAATAAATTCATTTGTTACAACTCAACTTCTTTATATTAACAACATACCTATACTTAACGCAAGCAACCTATCATCAGTGATCATCAGACGGAGCGGACGATCTTCTAAGAAAATATCCCTGATTCGGCGCCCATGGCGTGCGATTCGAGCGAATGACGACGGATTTTATTTTCTATGCTCACGTCTTACCTCGACGGCGGTTCAGTCAAGAAGGAGAAAGCAAGAAGTCATCTTCTTCCTCTCTCTCCTTTTGTTCGAACACGAATTTTGTGTTGCCGATGGGTTAGCTGATCACACTCGAAGTGTGCCAACTAAGTTATTTCGAACGTGCTGACCACATTCCATTTCGTTCTTACTTACAAGTGAATAACAAACTGCTTCCTATAACAAAAAATGAGTAGAAAGTAAAAGTACTTTAGATACATAAGAATGACTTATACTGACGTGTAGGACCAAAACAAGCTGCGTGACTTTGGCGCTTGCAAATTTTATTATTGTGCTGCGCTAAGTCAACATCTTACGAGGTACACTTTAAATTTATGTACTTCGGTTGTTGAGCGCGTGGTTAACCGAAAGAAATGTATGGTTACCTTTTTCTTTATTCATATATGTGCATATAAATATCATAATTTTAAAATCTCGTTTCCTTTAATCGTATCTAGGTTTTTAAGCTTAAAGATTTTTTTAGTTAGTTGAAGCTACATTGTAGCTGAAGTCTGCATAAATAAACAAATAAATAAATAATTATCATATCTTGATTTCTATCGAAGCAAAAATGTCAATTCTCCAACAATGGACATCAGCTCAGTTGCCTGTGATGCTATATTTTAACACTAGCTATCCTTTACTTTTTGAAATTTCTCTTCAAAAAAATGGTCAGCATTTTTTTTTAGAAAGTAAAAATAATACATAAATTGTTCAACTACATACGTTACATACGTGTCGTATTTAATTTTGCCATAAATATATTATTGGTTGCCTTCATTTGCAATTGCAATTAAAATAATGTCCTGCTGCTAAATGAAATATCTATATAACATCGAGTGATTACATTTTTTAGTACCACAGCTGAACATACGCTCCAAAGTGGACGTTTTGTAAATATTGATTTAAATATCTCGGTAAATGCTTACGTCGCAGATGAGACTTTCTATCGTCACTCACTATTTTTCATTCTATAAAACAGCAGGGGTGCTAAGACCATAGCTTGCTGAGGTTTTAATTTTATTCCTGCATAAAGCTGTCAGTTCATATAACCAAATTCTTTCAACAATGTCTGCTCTTTAATGTCAAATTGATGTTATTAAAGTCAATCGTGTCACTCGTACGATTGTTTAACCTTGTCGACGAAGCTCTAGGCGATTCTATGTGACCTTTTAAAGACCACAAATTGCCACTACTATTATTTCTTACTAAGCGGACTTCCGGCTTCTTCTCGTACTGATTTGCTGACATTCAATGCGGAAGATAGCCAATGTATTAAAGATTCATGAATTTCAAGTCGACTAAAGCAGAAATCAAATAAAATGAGAAGGACATATGAGTCGGATTAGCATTAAGCGATTTGTTTACAGTATATTTCTTTGTGCATCAGAGAGCGTTTAGTTTAATTAAAAAGTGAGAAAGAAAACTGCTGCTTTTTTTGCTTAAAAGCTTCATTCTTTCAGTGGATTTTAGCGGATTGTAGAAGACATGCTACGGGATCCTTTTGTTCTAATTGGAATGGCTTCGCCCTATTAACCCAGAATTGCTTACAACGAGTCTTCCATTCAAGTAAACGATGTAATTCACATCGCGATGTGCTCGAGTTTTTTATAGCCTCCATGTAATCGCCGTGTATCAAGCGAGACTTTACCCGAGCCAAGTCATAATTGCAAAGTTTTAAACTTTCCACATCCTTCAAAGTGGTTAAAATCTCCCGGCTTTTCAGCAAACATTGTTCGGCCAAACGTGTTTGTGAGGGACCGTGTTCAAGATAAATTTTTGCCATATCAGTTAGACACTGCGCCAAAATTCTTTTCATATCAAGTTCCTTTGCCAATTTAATAGCCTTACTATATGTATACAACGCAATATCTTTCTTCTCTATTCTATTGAAATAAAACGTAGAGAAAAATTGAAAAGATATTAATAGGGACCAAGGATATGGTGATTAATACTAAACCAACCGATTAAGGTATCGCGCTTTTAAGCTTAAAAATCTGCAGAACTCGCGTCTATACGGTTCGTAGTTTCGTGAGTAATTTGCCAACTTTCGGTTAACACAATTGAGCGCTTTTAAGCATTTATCAAACTTTGAATCCTCAAGAAGGAAATGAGCCAAATCCAAATAGATTGTCATAATAAGCAAGCCATCTTCGAATTCTCCACTTTTGGAAATTGCCAATAAAGCTTGTTCTGCCCGACTTGCGGCTTTTGCTGCTGAATCCTCCAAATAAGCACATTTTAATAAAGTTTCGACTAATTGCTCAGCAATCAAATCAGATGTGGGCCTAGTAATCTCATCGGTCACCTTAGTAAGCCAATTGTTGCCTTTAGCCAAATCGAAAGCATTTTGCAAGTAATTGATTGCCTTTCGAATATCTTTAGTAGGTATTAGAAATAACAAAAAAATTAATTTTAACATTTTTTGCATTGAAGGCATCTCCGTCTTACCTTTGTTTGTAAGAATTTGTCCATATTTGAAGTTTATCTTACAGAGCGTTTCTGCAATAGTTAGCTTTTCTGTAAGCCCGTTACAGATCTTGGCCACGATTTCATAAACATCCTCATTTAACCAATTAAATAGTTTTTCAAAATCTTCACAGAAGAACATACACTGGAACAATAGGCGGACACATACGTCTTGACCCTTTATGCCTTCCAAGCGAACTGCTCGCTCGGCCATCTTGCAATGATCGTACAGACTGAAGAGCAGATATGGCTCATTACAAACCTGCTCGCGAATAGCTTGTTTCGCTAAGAGTTGCTGCTCCTTTATTACCATTTCTTCAAAATAACCAGCCGTAGTTGGACAATATTCTTCGTACAATTCTTTTATCAAAGTACAGTAAATTGAGCCGCTTCGTCTTCGAGCCGCAGCGTACGTGGGCAATAGTATTTTTGCTCGTATCTCCTGCCTATCGAATGACAAGTAACGCTCTCCTAGCACAGCTAATTCCTTTTTCTACTCATTTTCTACTTTCAAGCTTAAAGCCCTTTACAGTCTACAACAACAAATCTGCTCACAAGTAAATATCTATCTCTATATATATCGTAATATCCTAACTTTTTTTAATTAGACAACGTTTTACTCCCCTTATAATCTCCTAAAATATATATATATATATGTATCCTTTTCTCTTCTAAAAATCAGAAACGAACCTATTGAGTAAATTAAAAAATAATGAATAAATAAATTGTCTCAAGTCAAATAGACAAATAAATCGAATGAGAAAAATGAAAAAAATTAAGGATTGTCTTGAAACTGAAATAAATAGTACAGTAGCAGTCAATGTGTTATTATTATTATTAGCATTATGTAATACCCTGCACGAATATCTGTCAACATTTACACCAGAAGATTAAGCTATTCTTGTAAAGGTAAGCTGGTTATCATCACAGACAGTTTGTTGGTGATAAAATCTATTCGTAACTCTTTAAATTCCAAGTGGAAAGTTATTAAGACTTACGGAGATCAAAAAATTAATACATTTTGACCTTGCAGCCAAATCCTGAGCATCAGTCCCTTCTATCATGGACAACACAATAAAAAAGTTCGATTCTCAAAAGTATTTTGGAAAACAGGTTAAAGGGAAAATGGACAAAAAAAATCGACAATACAAACCATCCTTGCTACTTGCATGTTAATCCTCATCTTGTCTTACCCTCTATCTAATCAACGTCGAGAAGATCACATAATATTAATAAAATATTTAACTCTATTAAAGCGGCTAGACTAACCATCTTGCGTACTATATAAAAAAAAAAGAGCTGGTGTTCATTCTATTGTTTTTTTCCTTTCTGCCTAGAATTTATTTCTTTGCTCTAATTATAATTATAATAATAATAATGATATAATATTTTCGAAGCAATGAATTGAACACTACCAACATAAGCTACCAGTTCTATTTTAGAAAAGAAAATTAAATATTGAGTCCAATAGCTTAACTAAAGTAATATATTAAATTGATATTATATTCTGTAGCTGATTTCAGAATTTCCACAAGGTTACTTGCTCCAAAAGCGATTGTCGTAATAAAGGAAAAGTTTAGGTATTCTCAAGAAAGACACTTCATTGTAAAAAATTTGACCACAATTGCAGATTGGAGAACAAGATTTCTCAAGTATTCCTTGACGTATTGATTTTGTTATTCCAATGTCTTTTTGAAAAGGCTCAACTTTTCATAAAATCTTTCATAAATAGAGATGCAAAACAAGCAGACAGTGCCTTTCGATCAGGTTGCTCGTTTCCTAATAAACCGGAAGGACCACTACCGCAATTCGTTAGAATCACAGTTTAACAAATTTTCGAATTTCGCTCGCATGAAAAGATAATCATCTTTGGTGTCATCTTGGAGTACCACTGAAAAAATGTTTTAGTAAAAAACAAGTTCAAACTTTGTAGTGAATGAAGGTCGATTTCCAGACATCCTACACTATTGTTTTGTATGTTGTCCCAAATGCCATTTAAAGGCTTACTTTTCATGAAAAAACTTATATCACAGGGCGTCGAGCGAATAGACTGATGACACTGTGATCCAAAGCTTTAGATATTAAATCATTACTACACAAAATTCTTTATCATAAACTAGAATTATTTATTACAAAGCTTAAGAAAGGCTTATTTGCGTAAGAGCAAGAGGTGATTCAAAAAATGATTACATTCCATGCAAAAGTTTCTCATATTCAACTGATATGCCAAAGTATGGTTTTTCTCCAATTTTTCTTGGGAAATATGAAAAAAGGGCAATTTTTTCTCATCTAAATAAAATTTTAATATGCCATGGGGTGCATTCTTTACCTAGAGTATATAGCAAAATGTATACCATATTTCATGAGAATATCTTTAAAATTGTTATTTGTTGGTTGAACACAAAAATTCATAGAGGAAGGGACGAACGGATGGCTAATGCCGTAAAAATCTATATGAATAATATATATCTCCGATCTAACTCAACATGCTCTATACAACGAATAGTCTAGAGTATAAAGGTTTGATCTTAAATTAAGAGTACAACCTCTTACTTGTTAAATTTTTTTTTATCCTCGGCAATTAATTCGTAAGGGTATCTTTAGAATATTGCTTATAAGTTATCGGCTTACTGTGCTGATTGAAAGAATTTCCTGGCTTAACTAACAGTGCAAGGAGTTGCAATGAAAAAGTTGTTATAAAATAAATGAAAAGTTTAGGAACAACTTGTTCCACTGATGAAAATCAAGTTCTGCTAGGCATTGTACGCATGTATGGAAATATACTGTACATTGACCATAATTTCTCTATCATAAATATTAATAAAGTTATAAATTCGTTATATTGCATGCGGTCTCTTCTCGGGGAGCCTTGTACTCAAATACACATGAGTTTGTTCGCTACTGAGTACTTGTTACAGCTGATACTGCTGCGCTGTCATCACCTGGTCACATGTGCTGCGTGCCTTTGCACTCACTTTAAATATTTATATTCTATAGATGGCCTGACTGGTCATCTAGTTATAAATTTTTCAATGCGTTCATCCCATAAGTTCATCTATTCATATACATTTATTGTTAATATAACTATGCATATATTCACGTTCATGTGTGTGTATAGTTCTGTGTGTGTTTGTAGCTTATAAAATTGGTTAAGAATGCATGAGCAACATGTGCGCATATGCCTGAAATCCTTTTTAGATGTTTGAGTTTTATGAATTACATAAAGGTTAAAGTAAAGCTTTTATGACATCATTGTAGACTTATGCATATACATGTGTACATAAGTTTGCATATAATAAATAACTACCACTACAAAGAGCAACTGACACATACAGGTTTTTACAACTCATATCCTTTGATTTTTTGTTTTGTTTTTCCCTTTTTTCTTTTTTCTTTCTGTTGTGTAATAGTAGCGGTCGCTCGCAATGTACTGTATTTTGTAAACCATCACAAATTTTTGCTAAAAATTACAGCAATTCTTTTGTTTATATGGACAAGTAAAAATATTCTATATACCATGAACATGTCTAACAAATTTAATATCTCATGCAATGTTGAAAGTTTGAGATTTTCTATAAAATAATATCTCAAGCAAGGAAAAGTTGCTAAGCCCTTATTACGTTCCTATTGAAAACAACTAATGGCTGTATAAGGTGAGGCGTATAGAAGAGAAAAAGTCAATTAGGAAATTTCCTTTAAATATTTGATCATACTCTTTAACAGAACGAGAGAGAGAAAGGGAAGGAAAGGAAATTTACATGTTGTGTTAAGTGGAAATACTTATCAATTACATGTTTTTATTTAATATCTAAATTTATTATAAAAGAAGAAGAAATCTTGACGTAGGCTTAAAAGAAAATTTGAAAAAAATTATAACAAAATTATTTTTCAGTATGTGAAAAATGTTGCTACTAATTGATGCGAAACTGTCACAATTCATTTATTGTTCACTTTTTTGTTTTTGTAGGCGATTGAATAAAATTCAGTTAACTGGTGTGCTATTTCTGCTTGTTCTAAAGTAGATTCTAAACGAATTTTGCTTAATTTTCTGCTTTTTGACCAACATGCCTTCAATGCTTTATATGTGAATTAATATAAGTAAGATCTTTTAGAATCATCAATAGGCCAATGAACGATCCAAGTGGGCTTTGTAATTGTATCCTCATTATTTTTTGTGCATCTTATCGAGAGAGAAACAGGTAATAACACTGTAGTGAATCACTTCGCTCTGCTCTGATTATTTATAAGCCTTTCCAAACTAAGACGTTACACGGCAAATGTTCCAAAAAATAATCCGATCAGAATCATTTTCCATTGTCCTGTCATTGGAGCAAAACACCTCGATGGTAAACCAAATTATATCAAAATATCTCAAAAACGTGATCTGTAGATTAAACCCAAAATATCAGACGCACCGACGAGCGGACATATAGACAACTTTAAGTAAGATCGGTACGGTAAAAGGTGCATATATCGCAAATCATTCGGGATATTGCATACACTCACACAAAACTTGATGTATCCTTGTACAACAAGCGGTGTAGGATATAATTATTCCTTGCGATAGCTCGAGAAATGATTTAAATGCAGTTTCTTTATAAAAGCCTACTACATATCTCACTTATTGTACAGTAAACTCTAAAACATCTTATCCATATAATTTAATTATGATAGCGTGCAACTTGAGAAGGGGCAGATGAGTGCAGTATATATCTGCATATCTCCCTTTTGACTTTTACCTAATTCTATTTCGTTAGCGGATAGCGGATATGCGCCTATTGCAACGCAAAGTTGAAAAGACAAGATTTTCCTTTTCATCGTTCGGTCTTATTCCAAATATTTTTGTCGTATTTTTCGTCTATACATTTTTTCATTTATGTAAAGAGTTGACTATTCATCATCATCACCAATTTTAATTATTTTTATTATAATTAATTTAGCCAAAGCAAATCAGTTCTAAGATTAAAGTCTTAAAGAACTTGTTTCTAAGGCTATCGGCTTTATTGAGAACTCTAGCGCTTTATGTATTCAGCGTTCAGGAGGCCTTAAGCTAAATCTACCTGTCGATTCAGGATCGTTTTTTGAATCCATTTTAACGTGTCTGTATGTCTGTCCAGCCTTGTTGTAGTTTTGTTTTCAGCAGATTTCAATTCTTAAAATATATTCATGAAATTTGATATACTAATACGTTTCTATACAAAGAGCAACGCTATTCGAAACGGACTAAATCGCCTCATTATAGCGTGCGCTACCCATGTAACTTTGTATTTTGAAAAATTTGTTACATATGTGAAAGAAATTTTTCAAAACAAAAACGAATTTGAAAGCATTCAACGGGATAGACAACTTCGATATGAATGAAGGTATTCACCAATCACTACCGTTCGACTAAAAGGATACATTTTTACCCTGCTTTGCTGCAGCATCCTACAAGGATAGTACATAGGAATTTTGATTCTTGTCAACATTGCAAACCCTTGGATAGAGAGTAGAGATAAGTGTGCGCACCAGAACAATATGCTATCACGGTTTGTTAGTAAAACATGCGAAGAACTACTAAATAGCAAAGGAAACTTTTAATATCAACTCAAATAATGTTAAAGAAAATGATGACCCATTCACTATAAGAAGCCTTCAGTTCTGCGAAGTCGTTCTCCACAAAGCTATTAGAGTGAATCTTATGTTACGTGAACACACAGCTTCTAATCATTCTCACTTCTATCAATGCAAAACCAATACAATTGATCTATGTCTGTAGTCAATTAAATTTAACGTTTCTTTATTGTCTTTACGCTTAACTGTGTTTTTCATTTTCCAACTGTTTGCTTAAAATAGCTTTTTTTTGTTGTGTTATTTCGATCCCTTCACCAACAAACCGGAAGTAAAATAAGAGATAAACCGCAAAAATTGTGGAAAATTTATTATTCATTTATTGGTTTTAAAACAAAAAAAATACGAATTGATTCGATTTTGAAAAGAGAGCAACAACCTCAATTAACTGAAATCAAATTAATGAAAAGCATTTTATTATTGAGAGAGTAATGAAATAAAAAAAAAATTTGCGCTCGATTTCTACCGTTTATTTATTTACTACCATTTTTTTGTTTTTTTCTATCAATTCACCGACAACGCGCCACGCATTCATATGGATTCACGGAATAAATCTCGTGATAAATAAATTGCTTGCAAAAATTACAAGTATGATCAAGCATTTTAATACACTCGAGACATATACAATGGGGATTTAAAAAAAAAAAAAAAAATATGCGAGTTTTTTACTGCCTTTGTAAGTGTGCGTAGGTCTGTATCTGTACAATGCGTAAAACGCAAACGGAGTTATAATATAAAACTCTTGGTGTTCTGCAGATGAAATGAGCGCCCAACTAAATGAAACAAACGATAAGCAAAACACTTAAAACGCTTGTCTGTCTATCGTCTGTCTATGCATGTTGTTGTTGAAAGCATAAAAAAACAAAAAAAATCATAAAAAACATCTGTTAAATGATAAATAAAATTTACAACCACAACAACAACTACTTAACAAGAAACGAAGCGAAAACACGGCATCGCGGTCCTTATACTATCGTCAACAATGTTGTTGGTATCGTCAGGCGGGAAAAAACCGCAAACAGCAACATTCGCGAACGAACAGAGAAGATGAACATATTGTGGCTAAAGAAACGCGTACACCAAACATAAACTATTACAAGACGTATATGTATGCATGTGTAATAGGAAAAAAGCTAAAGAAAAAGAAAAAAATACAACGGATAGATGATGATGGCCCACCCAATAAAGCATAGCACCAAAGCAAGGACCAAAAGCGAATGAACGAAAGAGAAAAAAAGTAACTAAAATCCAAAAAGCGAACTAAAGTAACAGAGATTTCCGACATATGTCCGTGAAAGGAGTTCTGAATGAAACTAATGGAGTCACACGAGTAACCAAGAGCATGAATGTAATAAATGCAATTTAGACATCAAACTTTCGTTGGATGAACACATGACAACACATTTATGACTATAGCAATAGTAGAAGTCGTTGCTTTGCTAGTGGTAGTAGTAGTAGTAGTGGTACTAATAATAGTAATAGAAATGATGATGCACCGCACAACGGAACAAAATGTGAAATAAGAAATGGTAAACTTATAAACGATAAATGACATACGTATACCCATTGCTAAGCAACACAAAGTCAACTCCGTCACTTGCACACTCTTAAGCAGACACGTTTTTAACATTCATATCCTAGCATATGATTGCTATTGTGCCCTGATTAACTTCGGGGAGTGAGTAGGTGGGTGAGCGGGTGGTTAGTCTGTAGCTATGTAGTGTGTATTTTAACAATGCGTTGGCATATTGCACGCCTAGAAACATATCTTTCAACTATAAAACGCTATATTTTTGAATATTTATTCATATCCTCCTTAAATAAATGCGCGGGTGTGTCACTCTAGTAACCCGTACACATATGTGTCTACATATAAATATAGATGTATATGCATTATATATATGTATATGTATGTATATGCCTAAAAAATGTTAAGCCTTTAATAAATCAAAATATATATGATCGAATTATTGATCTGAGTTTTAACGAGATATATTAACATTTAAGGTTAATTAAAAGTATTTTGCACTGCTAAGCTTAATACTTTTTAGGTTATCTTACATTTGTCTTTAGTATATTGGTATATAACGAAAAATGTGGTTTATTCTCAGTTGACATATGAATGTCGTAGCTGACTAGAGCAATATATCATTAGTGTTGTTGTTGGTTCACTGGCTGTTTGGCTGCTTGGCTGACTGGATGGCTGGATGGCTGGATGGCTGCCTCGTTGCTCTTGACTGGTTCATTGCGCTCCCACTTGCCTTGCTTTTTATTCCAAGAAGACTGAAACAGACATTCACATGTGTAACATATGTTCATAAATTTCATTTCTATTGCAAGAACAACAGCAACAAGAACCACTTTTTATATATTCATGTGCATGCTTATCCTCATTGGGGTAATATATGTACATATGTATGCGTGTAGAAACGAAATGTTCCTTCCAGCTATAAATAAATGATACTAATTTAATTACACATTTTATTTGCATTCGTTCACTTTTTCATATGCATTCAAGTTATTCCTTTTTTCATATCATTGTTACTAACTATTATTGTTATATACTTTTTCAAATGTTTTTTTTTTTTTCTTTTTTTTTTTTTTGTTTCAATGCAACACACCGCGATACGAGCTGTTTAAAAGCTGTTCAAAACCAAGTTCACATTTTAAAAGAGAATTTAATTAAAAACAAAATATATGTGTAACAGAACTCCAGGAAAATTTCATATGATTGAGGACAAGTATGTCCTTAGCCAAGATAAAGGGAGTTTCCAGGTTAACTACTAAATATAGCAGAAAGACAATAACTAGGAATGAAGCTTAGGCGAAGTGCTAAGCAAACACTTTGAGTTGAAACTTGTATCTCTACTACCTGTTAAACCATTCCGGTAACTGTCAAGAATATGGAAACATTAATCAAGATAGTTACACTCTTCATCATTGTGGGTAAGGGGCGTATTAAGTTCATGCGGACTTCAAATAGACGCACCTTTTCTTATATCAGTCAAATCAGAATCACTTTCTGAATAGATCTCATCTTTTTTATCCGTCCGTCTGCCTGTCCATCTTGATATAATAAAGTCATGCGAGAGAGGCGCTCATTATTTAGAACCATTTTCTGATTCGACTTATGGATGATTGTAGATAGCGAAATAGTGCAAGGTCGGCCTTGCCTGACTGCATTCTTTTTTTTTTT
>CCAG010015186.1:0-55287 GCA_001077435.1 Glossina morsitans morsitans
GGCTTTGTAAATGGCTTTGTAAATCCTATCGATATTTATGGCAAGAGGGTACGTTAAGGAATATTCCAACCTAGTTGGATTTTCAGCTTTAAGTTGGAATTATTAGTACATAGATAGGATGAAGAAAATTGTCTTTTGTCAAAGATTAACAGCTGAAAAGGTCCTCTTTATAAAAGCCCACTTAAACGATTACATCAATTTCTCTGTAATGTTTTTTTGAAGCATTTGGGAATCCAAGCTACTATAAACAGGAATAGAAACATATCCCTTTCTGTAGAAACTTTGTAAATTTCACGTAAAGTTAGCCATCAACTACCCACGAGTCGAAATAGCTAGCGGCCGTTTGAACAGAGCATGTTTATTCGAATTATTTTAAAAAACAGCTGCAAAGAAAAGGGAGGAAACGTTTTGCTTAACTCGGTAGTATAGACATCTATGATGATTCGCATCCATGATGTTCAAGAATTGTTAATTGATACCGGCTAATAGAAGGCTTTTAGCAGTGCCTAAATTCCAAAAATGACCCCATAAATCTTTACCAGATATGAGCCCTCTTACTTTCATAAGTTACGAAACCTTAACCAATTCTTATACAGAGAAAGTTTTGGATCTAGTGAAAAAGTTGCAATACCCGTAAATGGAATTAAGAGAAACCAGTGACAAAAAGAAGTGAGGAAAAGTATATAAATAGTTAGGGAAGAAAAAATGCCTATTAAAGGCATTAGTTCAAATCATTCATTGCCAGACTATGAAGTTTCCGCATGACAAGCTTCTGTATGTGTTGTCATTTCGGTTTTATGTCCCTGAGGAAGCCTGACTAAATATGTCTCCAATGGAAAGTTTAATGAAAAGTGACATCTCATTATCAATCATTAGACAAAATTAATTGAACCCATATATAAAATTTAGCACAGTGAATCAACTATGCTCACTTGCTGAAATCTAGAAGAAAAAGAAGAAGAAGAAGAAAAGATATATTGAAATGAAAATGGCAGTCCTTAGTGTAAATAAGAAATTGCTAGCACGCGAGAAGTGTTCAAATGAGAGAATGAGATCACGACACGTGTAGGGGAAATAAAAGTCGTTCGAATAGGAAAAGTTGTGAAAGAGATTTTTAATTAATTAAAGTCATTCGATACCGACAGAAATAAATAAGGAATAAAGAACTTTAAACTAAGACATTGTTCAGATTCTTGGAAAACTATATCTTTCTTTGTAAAAACAAAGTCGTATGATGTTTACATCACTGAAGCGTGTAGTGAACTTTCCTCGAAAGCCGTTCTTCGAATTAGTTTATAATTTCCTTTAAAATGTTTTATTTATTTATTTTTTTTTAACATCAATCAGAGATTTGTAACTAACTTTACCTATTTTCCTTTGTTTAGGATATCGATCAGTTTTGGTTTTTTTCTTTCTTTTTTTTTTTTTTTTTCTTGAAAAGAAAGTAGTTTACAAAACGTCGTAAAGTTTTCCAATTAAGAGTGCTATTCAAACAAGGCAGAAGCATTTCTGTTTATAGAAATCCTTAATTCGTCAGACATTCACTTATTTGGAGAATATTTTGATAGAATTGTTGTTCTCGTGGGTTGTTGTTGATTGCCATCGAGAAGGAAAACTTTTCACCAAATTATTGAATTATGACGTATACGCAGATAAAGTTGGTATTATTCAAAGAAGGATTTTGTAAGAAGAAGTTTTCGCTTCTTGAAAGACAACTAAGTTGAAAACAACAACAATAATCGTTAAGAAAAACGTAAATAGGTTAAAAGATATTTGTATTAAAACGAACAACTATTTACTTTATTTGCTAAAATATTCTCTTAAGACATAGACACTCAAACAGATAGATTTTAATAACTTTAAAGTGGCGCCAACGTGCATGACACGTTTTTTATGTATACTGGTTTTCACATTTTTTATGCCGTGCAGCGTTTGTATGATGCGGGTATTTTAAGTTTGTACGGATATTTGCAACGCCCGATATGATTTCAAAGATCGACCTAGCTTTGCAGGTTTATCCGTCTGTCCCTCTGATGTTTCTCAACGTACGTTGTGTTCAAAGTGTGCACAATTTTTAAGATACGTGTATGTGTTTTTTGTGAAGGCCTCCCAATAATATTTTATAGTGGAAATTTTTTCAAGTTAATGATTTCATATAGAAATTCTCTAAAGGTGAGTTTGTGGACAGCTTAGATAAAATTTTCGGCTTCCCTCTCCTAAACAGTAAGCATTTGCGTGGTAAAGGGATAGTTTGTGTAGTATTTTATGATGCAAGCAAGTCTACTATTATGTTATGTGAGAGGCGTAGAGTATTTAATGGTCGCTCTCATTTCACTATTTTAACATACTTTCATGCTTTGATTGTAAATATGACGTAGTTATCGTCAGTATGCCAAAAATGTGAATGACAAGCTTTTTGTCGTACGCTTGCTGTTTTTCTGAATTTTGTTGCGTGAAAAATTTCTACCGCAATCACTAAAATAATTCGTTGGATGCTCTCTACCGGTGGTACAAATATCGCACAAAACACAACAATTTGCCTTCGTTTTTTAATAAACACAATAACATAGAAGGCAGGGGGTGGGGGGGTGTGGGGAGAGCAGAGAGACACAAAGACGGGATGAGAGTGCTATTGACATTCTTCGTGACGATGATGATGATTATGGTGGTAGTGATGGTGATTGTTTGTTGTTGGCGAGATATTTGTAGATTTCTATGATATTCTCCTGCCTCTGCCTGTCCAAGCGATTGACAAAGCAGTTCATTTCATTTTTTTCTTTTTTTACAGTAAAATCATACACATACACGTTTAAATATATGCAGAAAGGATTTTTTTTCTAAAAATTTGTTTTCATATTTTGAATACAAATTGCTTTATTTGCTTTAACTCTCCCCTTATGAGTTCTAAGTATATCGCAGCCATCAACCGAAATCGAAACGGAGGAATTTTTAAAACGCAGTAGGAAGGAGTATGCTAAGCGTTTATATGTCAAAATTCTTGTATGTCGTCTACTTTTTGTGTTTTTTTTTTTTTTTTTCTTATTTTAGAGGATTTTTTCTTTCAGGGCAATTTGTAGAGACAAAAAGTGCAGCCTCGTCTCCTTTGCCGTTAAAAAATTTCGCAAAATCATAAACATTTGACTACAAAATGAAACGCGTTCTTGCTGTTGTTGTTGGTTTACAGCTTATGAACAACGTTTGTTGTTTGTTTGCCATTTTTTTTTGTGTTCTTGTATTTCAAACAAATTGCTCCCTTGTGTCTTTCCACACAATCGTGTGGTGTTTGTCTACCTTTTATACTTTTTTAAATACGTATCCAGTCATTGTTGTTGTCCTTCCTGGTGCTGCTGTTGTTCTTTTTGTTGTTGTTGTTGTCATTCAGTAATAATAATTCTATAATACTTGTCATGTAAATAAATCTCTGTTTATACATTCATTCATTCATTCATTCATTCACTCATTCACTCATAGCATTGTCTGTGGAGTATTTCTCTTCATTTACACCAATTACAACCGAACGCTGTATACGCATATATATGACGACAACCGGCAACAGTTAATATGACATCAGTTGTTTGGTGTGTCAACCGAACAGCAACAACAAACTCCACGACAAAAAATTGCATATATTTCATATTTCTAATAGAATCATATCAAGGTAGCTGTCAGATGTTCTTTTTTTTTTCCTTTTATCGCTTTTTTACAATTTTTCAGTTGTTTGCTCTATTTTTAATGCTTGCCTTACCATATGATTACCTACTTACGCTGTCATACTGCTTGTGATAACCTTAATAGACTTAAAATACCAGACAAGCTCTTTCTTGCTTGTTAATAAATGACAAAAAAAAAAAAGAAAACGAAGTTTTAAAATTGTATGTTTTTCTAATATTTTCTAGACATTAATGCTACAAATAAGATTTTTTGATTCACATCATACACGGGAATTGGCAGCAGAAAGCCATCTCAAGTTTATAATAAGTTGAGTTCATTATCTAGATTTCTGTTAAAATTCTACTGATCAACTAACTGTTGTGTGTTACACTTAAAAGTAATTTTTTTCCCAATAAAAAAAAAGTAAGAGTAGTTGGCAAAAAAGGAGAAGATTATTTAAGGGGGTAGATCACTGTGTAAATATGCTTTGAACTTTCTAGAATAGCTGAGAAAAAAATTCATTATTTGTAAAAAATTTTTCCCTTGAAATTTCTGGATTTTCTGTAAGCGAAATGTCTTGGACGTAGCGACTGATTTTTAAAAATACTTCTGCGTTGCATTCGATATAAGATTGTTGATTAAATTATTTTATTTAATTCAAATTTAGACCAGGTAGTACGATCGCCGACGATAATTTTCTTTTTCTAAGACTTGAAGGTGTGCTTTAACAGCCTCCTCAAATATTGTTACTCAGTGAAAGCATTTGTACTTTGTCAACTTTAACATGTTTATTCACTTAAATGTTTATTCACCTAAAATTATAATATTTGCTATGAATCTGGCCGTAACCGTTAGCCTCATATTGTTTTTTTCTCAACTCTCAAATTTGATTAGTAGCCACCAACTGCATGTGTATGTGCAAATTTCCATCTCTCCATCTAAATATTTGCAACCTTCCTAGAGATAGACTGAAAACGCTTAAAGAGAAATCGTGCACCAATAAACCCATTAGGTGATCTTTTAAGCGTTTGAATCGGTCGTTACAAATAAAGCGACAAGTCTAGAGTGCTTTTATTTTTTGGCGGCACAGAAGCACAAAATAAACAAATTAACTCTCAAATTACTTACGAGAACTATCTATGAACATCGAACGACAAGATTATACATTTTAAAATACTTTTCTCTATTAAAAACCTAGAATCATGTGTTTACTTGTCTATATATATATATTTATATATTGTAAAGTAGAAGAAAAAAAGACGAAAGTTAAATAAACTTTGGTAACATGGAAGAAAAACAATAACCTTTTAGAAAAATAACATACACGTAGATGAGAAGAGAAAGTGAAAAAAGATTTGCGAAGCACTTTAGAATTAACCACACTTAACAGTCAACGACTCCACATGCACATGTACACGCATCCGCACAGATGAGAAAAGCAGAGTTTTTTTTCCTATGTACTCGCATGCTATTACCTAAAAAAAGTTTACTGATCTCTGATGATAAGTGCTGACAAAGGTACGACAATCTACATTGACTACGGTAACGACGACACTTTAACTATTTCGTTACTACCAGTTGCCTAGACATCCATTTAATTTCTCTAGTAAATCCACCTACATATCTCTTACTTTATTCGCATCTATATAGTTCAGTTGGTGGATGTGTATGGCGTGTGTGTGTGTGTGTGTATATGTGTATATCTATATGTGTAGATAACATAATCTATTCATGTTCAAGTGTATGTACACACAAACGTATTGTACTTAACTTTACCTCTAATTGAAACATTAAGTTTCATATCACGTACGCGGTGTTAGACTACCGCAGACCTTGCTTGGAGCCAAAACCAACCAACAACAACAAAAACACTAACAACATGACATCATCTCTCAAGTATCACTAACTTCAACACCAACAACAATAATAGCATCAGTAGCAGTAACACAATCAGCGTCATCATCGCATTCAACTTGAGTTTAATAAAAAAAAAGGAAACGCAAAACTTTACCTAAAGCTCCTTCCAACTTCTATAGCAAAATTAAATGTATTTAAAATGTAAAAAAAAAAAAAAAAAAAATTTTATAAAAAGAGAAAGAGAGGCGAAGAGAGTGTAAACCACATAATCCATTAAATGTTGAATATAAAGTGATTATCTAGGCATTTTTCCGTACATTCCGGGAGTTACGTAAAGCAATATTCAAATCTATTGTGAAGCCCTTCCGCTATCGTAGTCATGAGTGCATAAGCGAGAAAAAAAAGGTAAAAATTAAGTAAACTCATTATTTAAAATGTTGTTTGTTGTTATATCTATCTCGTGCTTACATAGGTACGTACACGCGTTTGTCTGTGCATCTGTGTGCGCGTTAGGGAACTTTCAAATTAAGTGTTAGTGGCGGTAATTGAGAAATTTGTTAAGTCGTTAAAAAAAAGGTTCATTATATAGAATGGAAAACAGTTTATGTGAAGAGGTTAACGCATAAGTGCTTGTGGAGATTTAATTCTATACTTTAAAGTACTCATTGGGCTAAATTCATTGACCTCTATGCACGCTACAGCTTTGTGTGGAAAATCTCTTACTCCTCACAGGAAAGGATATAGCACACTACACTACATTACACACTACAAGATGCTACATATCGCGAAATGGAACTCCGAACTATTATGCTTGAGCTTTAAATGTGGTGCGAAACGTATTCCAACGTTGTCCTTGCCGGTTTCTATCTCCTTTAGCCTTTCATCTGTCTCTTTTAGAATCCTTTATCAAAACTACAGTTCAGCTCAGTTCATGGTGGTGGGAGTTTAAAAGAGATCATGCATGCCAAAACGTATATCGCACCATCGCGTCGGCCAAATAAAGCGACCATGCCAGAAGTGAAGAAGATATTTAACAAAATGATATTAAATGATCTTGATCACACTGGAAAGAGTGGGACTTGTGTGTTTGGAAAATCTTTTACGTCAAATATGGTGGATGTCATGCTTGTTTGAAAGCAGCAAAAGAGAAGAGCAACCTAACGATTGTTGAGAGATACTTTATAGCAAAAAACGCGATTTTTTGTATCGTTCTCTAACCGTGACTAAAGAAAAAGGTCTATCACTTGACGCTTGAGACGAAGGAACAGTGAACATTACACCGAGATTCGGGAGGGGGAATGAGACTAGGTTCAGATGGTGGGAGTAGTAGAATAGCGAAAACAGTTGCTTCCGTTAGCAATCATCAGTATCAGCGTTTTTAGAAGCTCATGGGATAATTTTCGTTGACTATCTTGGAAGAGGAAAAGATCAGCAGTGATTATTACGTGAACTTATTGCATGAAGCAATCAAGAAAAAAAAAAAAACATCATCATGGTAATATTTACCTTTCCGTGATAGTCAAAATCAGAGGATTGAAGTTCGAACTGCATCCTCACGGTCTCTGTTCGCCAAATGTAGTCTTGCTGGATGTATTTATCGTTGAAAACTTGGAAAAATGTCTATAATAAAAGATTTTACAACAATGTTGAGATGGAGTCATCGGGTGATGGCTATTGCAAGAAGGCTGATTCTGCTCATTATAGGCAATTATTGAACCACTTTAGAGAAGATTTATCAACCGATTTTGTAAAGGATTTGAAGCTTGCACTTGCTAGTATATTACCAGAAGAAAATTAATAATAGATCTACTACTTCTTAGCTTAAGATTTTAAAGAAATATAAACAAATGTCTTCTCTTAAAGCAACATGTCATAGGGTTTGAGCAAAACAAACTCTTGCATTTTGAATTCATTTAAAGGGTTAGAGAAATATATGCAGACTCAGACAACTCTTTTTTGTTAGCATTTGCGAACAAAAGAAATACCTCTCGGATTTTAAACATGCGCTGAAAACTGAAAAATGAATATGTTTTTAGCAGATACTGAAAAGGAAAAACATTTTCCAGGTCACCGGTGTCTTGGTCCAGCTTAAGAACCTTTTATACTAAAGTTATATAAAAAAGTATTAATTCAAGTAAAAAAAAAAAAAACATTTCAAACAAACGGAACCGTATGAATCCAAAATTAAGGTATATATAAAAATGCTTCCACCACATACATACACACACACGCACACACATAGACAAATCGAAAACTACACATGGGAGCTGTTTTGCTTTTATTTCCACGTACATTACAACTCAATGTAAAGTTATGAATGCTGCTGACAGTTCTAAGCCAGATATGCACAATAGAGAAAAAGTTGAAGCTACCGAAACCACCGACCACATCTACCTTTGCAGGTTCAATAGACTCATATGTTTTGTATGAATTTATATATAAATTTTTTTACAGCGTGGACTTTGAATTCATCCATTCATTCATTCACACCGACGGACAGACGGAGAGACAGGCAGACACACAGACATACATTGTTCACTGTTGATATTTGCTGAATGTTCATTTTGCGGGTTTTTATAGTAGAATGGGCATTATTAGTATTTCAATGTAAGACTGTGCGTGTGTGTGCGTTGGTGTTTTGTGTCCTAACCAGAGGTAAGAGTATTTTAAATCGTTTATTGTTAATTTTTTTTTTTCTCTCTGCACATACATAGCAATGCGACTAAACAATATAGAAAATCGGTGTTTGGTTTAACCATAAAACTCAGTCATGGTTAAAAATGATAACATAACAGCAATAACAAACTAGGATAATACAACAAATCTGCACATATAACTGTTTGTATTATATTACAATTTAGCACATATTATTGTTCGAATATAAAACAAATTTAATTTTATATTAAAAAAAAATAATGAAATTTTTAAATATTATTTCTCTAAATATAAGAGAAAAAAAAAAGGAGCTGAGAAGGCTTCTTTACAAAATGTCTGTTATTAGGAATGTGTTTACCGGCAAATATATAGTAGATTCATCAATCACTTTGAGTGACAGCCTGCTCTTATGCTCTTATATTCTACATACATGCATGTCTGCTTTGATTGTCTGTCTGTCTGTTTGTCTAGCTGTCTAACGCTTTGGCTGTTACTTAGACTGATTGTAAGTAAATACCTATTTATGAGGAATATGCTTTCGTCTAATGTCTGCGTTCGCATACGCATCTAAAGGAAAATTACGCTTATTCGAGTCAAATCTCTTGATAGAAAACAAGTAGTTATGCATTTTGATTAATTATCCAAGTTTTATTTCAAATTTAATAATGATATAAATACTGAAAATATCGCTTTAACATTTTACCTCTCAATGGTATTTCCCTTTGCGCGAAAAACTAAAATTAGTTCAAATATCCTCATCCACGATACACACACAAGTGTTGTGCATTTATTTGTATGCATTTAAAGTTAAAGTGACCAGTTTTAGGCAAATGTCGACGCGAGTTTAAACACATTTCCGTGACGACACGACATGTCCGCTATAATTTCCCGTTGCAAACGAGCTCGAATAATACATTTTAAATTTTATTAGAGAATAGAAATAATAAAATGTTTCTGTCTTAGCATCAAATCTTCATTTAAAAAAAAAAGAAAAAAGAAAGCATTAAATGTAATAATTTTAAATATCCCAACTTCTTTGCTTAGAAGGAGTTTCAATTACATTTAACAACACCTGAAGTTGTTCCCACTATGTCTTATGAAAGAAAGAAAGAAGAGAGGAAAAGTAAAAAGGTTAGCTTGAAACAAATCTGGGATAAAAATATTTAGAAACAAGAAAATAAAGTACTTCTCTGCTTACAGCGACTCTTGTATGCCCACCAGCTCTAAGGTAAAGTCGACAGACGTAAGCAGCTGAGAGCTTTCTTAGTTTCTCCGCGAAGTAGACGACCGCTTCTAACTGAAGTGCGATTATTTTGACGCTGTGTACTAACATGAGTACGATGAATTTTTGTCTATCGAAACTTCGACCGATATCTCGATTGCATATTCTTGTTTCCTTTTTTTGTTGTAAAAATAGATATTTCTAACAAACAGGATTTACACCAGTTTTAGGAATGTAGCAGAAGAAAACAAGTTTCATTAAAAATTTTTATTTATTTTTGCTATGATCCCAATAAAAACTTTCTTCTTCTTCTTCTTCTGCGAGTCATCTATTCATGATTTACTGAGTTGAGTAAAAGGGATTAAGAAAGCAGACAGAGAAATAGATTCTAATATTAAAGACGTGAAGCACTAGCACGTCAAGCCTACCGGCTTTATTGGAAACTTTCTGAAAAGTTCTATAGAAATTTAAATTTTTTGATTTTGAAATTTTTTATAAAACTTCCCAAGCATACGTTTAATGAAAGTTGGATGACTTTGATTGAAACAATATTTGAAGAAAAAGTTGCTTTCTGAATGTTTTCCGAAGACAATACAGAAACGTAGAAATATTGTTAAAAGGTTTACTATTTATTTAGAACCAAAATACGGAGTACTAAGCATTTCCACTGAGTTTATGGCAAAAATTCGCTTGATAGCGAGTTGATAGAAATTTGATTGAAGGGTAGCAAATATTCGGTGCACGACACGATTATGATTTTCTTTTACTTGTTATTTGCATTCATTTCACTTATTATTATGTTGTGAGCTTTCTTTTGTCGCATAAATTTGTTTGTCTATGATTTCATAAGAAACTTTTATTTCTTACAAGTTTCATTCTCCCACTCCCCCTCCTCCTCGGTGCTCTGCTTCATTATATGTTCAACATTTATGGCAGTTGGACCTCATCAGGTATAATATCAATTGAACATCCCTGCAGACATGTTGGGTTGTTGGACGTTTGTTTTTCTTTTTCTTTTTTTTTTTTTTTTTAAACAACGTTTACTTTGCATTGTTTTACATTTGCATAAACTTTTGTTTTAGTGCCCGCACTTTGGGATTTACCAGGAATGTTACTGATTTTTACTGCCTTGGTTCCTTTTAAATATAAAAATATATTTCGTTACTATTGTTTTTTTATTTTATTATATCTCTGTGTTCTTTTATTCCTCCATCATTCCCTCAAGAGTAAGATGATAGTAATGCCATTCTCTATCCATAAGCGTGTATATGTTTGTGTGGTGCTTGGTATCTGAGTAGGTGGATTTGGGCAAAAAAGGACAATCTCACACACACACACACACACACACATTCATACATAAAAATGTAAACGATTCCACACAGCTGCTTGTAATTCAATACCTTTGCTTACGACGGACTATGTGCGTATGTACGTATGTATGTGTCGATGCGTGTGTAAATTGAAGAAATGTTGAATTTTATTTGCATTCACTTAGAATAGGACACATTCGTTACAGTTCGCCCATTGTTCGCTGTAACTTTCCAAGTTTCACCGAGAAGTTTACTTAAAATCTTAAATTTGTATTGAATTGATTTACTCTGCCACACGTACACACATGCAAATACATTTTAATGGAAAATTTTATTGAGTTAATGCAAATAAAGGTAAATTATTAAGAACAAAAGTTACAAAAACGAGGAAAATTGTTCTATTGTTCCATTTAAGTTCTAAAGTTTTACGTAATTTTCGTATCAAGTAATCACAGATGCTTGCTGACGATTCAAATAACAAATGCCTTGAAAAGGACATTCTTTCTCATATTTAATGTAATCGTAATAAAAGAAACATTCAACCCCTTTCTTTGCTTGAAGTGTCCCTAACATGTCGTCAAACATACTTGTGTTACTTATCTTTTAATTATATGTTTTCTTCGAATAAAAACTTTTTTGAAATTTAAATTTTGCTTAATTATGAAATTTGTATGCTCGCAGTGTTTACTCCTTATGGTCGACTATTTCGGTTATAAACTAGTTTTTCTTCTTATCATGTAGAGTTTGTTATTTTATAGTTTTTCTATGTTAATTAATGTAGTATTTATTAACATTAATTATTGAGTAAATGGAGAGTTTTTAAGGCAATTCTCTTGAATATTAATGTGCGTGTGCAAACAAATAACGGGCGAAAGGTTTTATGGTCACTTTTCCCTAATGAGGGATCAAAAAAGTAAAGAGTTGATAATTTGAATATATTTGCAGAAGTTCTTAAATATATACATATATATATATATACTTTAAAAATCTGTAACACTTTCACAAAATAACGATTTACTTTTCTATCTTTGCAGGTAAGCAATGGATGCAGAGGACTTTCATGTATATAAATACAGTTTAAAAATCCATTATTGAATATTCATATGAATTATATAAGCAGCAAATGGACGAACACATTTGACAGATCTTGGTGAGTCTTGGCTTTGTTTATCTAATAATTGGTTTATTCTCCTTTGCCACATGTGGAACAACGGTGCATTAAGCTTGCGTATATTATGTGTGTGTTGCAGTTCTGAATCGATCAAAACTTGTCTGTCCATGTATTTTTGTATTCAATCTGCAGGACGCAATTTTTGAGATATTTTCATGAAATTTGGAACACCGGCGGGATTTGGCCCAAGCACGCACGCTATTAAAATTGATTTCGATCGAGCTACTTTTTCGACCACTTCCTAAATAATACCTTTTTTGGAATGGTCTTTATACGAACAGCTGTTTTAAATAAAGCGATGTAGGAAATTTAATGGTTGCCCATGTGTTTTTGCTTATTTTTTACAATTTATCCAATATAACAACGATTTCCGAATAGCACGTACGTAGTGCGTTGCGTATAGGAGTTGTTTGATTTCCAGTACGTTAAATATTATCATAATAAAAGGCCTTGAAAATAGAAACCATTTCTAAAGTTTCTCTTAGGTTCTTTTAATATTATTCTTTCCTATGTCTCCTTGCCTGATCCTTCAAATTTCGAGAAATGTTTGCCTACAAGACAACTCTGGTTACTTCTTTACTAAGGACCTTTCTTCGGTACTTACTCAAATCACGGTTATTAAATACTGATGTTTTCCTCTGTAAAGTCTAAGTTTTCGGAAAGAAAACAATTTTCCTCCATAGCTTAACGGCTTTAACAGCTTTTTCAAAAAGGAAACAAAAAATGTTCAGATGGAAGCCCATATAAAATGCCTTAGAATCTCGCGTTGATCCAAATTATAAACTTTCAAAAAGTGCATGTACGCAATAGGACGGGCGTCCCTTTATGGAATTTTTTTAAGGCCAGCTGTAGTAGTAGTAGTAGTTTTTCTCTAACTATTACGGCGATTGGTCTTGACATCAAATATCCCTAGAAGTGCTTAATAACGGAATCATAGACACATCTTTTCAATGCATAAAGACGATGCATACGGTAGGTAATTACATCAGATATTGGATAAAGTCATTGAAATGAATCATTCGTCATAGCTTTCAAGTTTTTCAGCAATTTTTGACTTTCATAAGCAAGTCGTTTACGGTATCCCGTCATTACAAAAACAAAATTAATTGGCATTTACTTCCTAAACGGAATATGCATTTATTTAATATTTAGGCATCATATAATTTATTTATAAAATTTCTTTTATTGGCCAAAACTTAAACTTAAATTTAATTGAATTTCAAGTTTCCTCTTGCCTTTTTATTGGTCATTGCTTCCTTAAAACTTAAAAAAAAAGTTTATTTAAATGGAAAATTGTTCATGTAAGAGCGTAGAAAAGACGAGAGCGCCTTTAATTTCTGTTCTTTTGCTTTCTTAATGAAATCACATTTTCTCTTTAAAAAGTGTAAAGTAATTTAATTGAAAACTTTACCCATTTGCCTCAAGTTGTGTGTGTGTGTGCCGTCATTTAAAAAATATTTTCCTTTAACTAATCGATGGCCATCAGTTAAGTTGATAGATTGGCTGCTTACGATGACTTATTTAAAAGAAAATAGTTTTTCATCTACAAATTTTTGGTAATAAATTTTAACCAGTAAACCAAACCGGAGGGTAAAATAAAAGCAAACGAAGCAGTTGACATAGTAGGTATTTTACCGGGGTTTTTGTTCAGTCGACTACTTAATTATGTGGGAATGTAATGTCGTGTGTCTACCTCATGTTTTAGGTAAGTGAATTCCTATTCCTAAAGACAAGTCATTATTCACTAAGCTTCTCGGTGCTTCACTCTTCTACTTTTACGATATTATTTTTTAGCTTTGAGTTTATTTCTGTTCTTAAGTTATTACTCTCGAATAATTGATATGCTGGATCAGTAGTTGGTAAGCTGCGAAGCGAAAAACTTCGTTAAAGAGATTTTTTCAATGAAAAGTTTTATATTACCATTAAAAAGACAAAAAGAAAAAAAGAAAAATTTAATTAAATATTTATTAAAAAGCTAACCAACCACTGCAATGATTTGATTTCTAGTTAAAAGTATAACCATGTACATGTTTCTTGTCTTAGAAATGCATTAATTCAAGCAAAACGGAGGCAAAAATTTACTATGTCTCACCGAACACCACCACCACCACCACCAACTTACTGAAAGAAGATGAAGGACACGAGTAAAAACAAACAAAGAGGGAATAAATAAAAGTCTAAAAGAAAATACAACTACAGTTCAATTACTTAAAAGAAAACCAACACCATTCATATCGTTTACATTACCGTCAGTCTCATTATTATCATCACGAACAACGTCGTCACCTTCATAAACAGCAACCGGGAAGCATTGCAGTGCTGTTTACACGCTTCTCTACCTTAATATTTATGAATTAGTTTAGAGTGAAGTACTTGCGTATATACATAAAGAAATCCTGATCTATTATCGTTGTTAGTGGCGTTCTTAGAAGAGTCCTTCAGTGCGGTCATGAAGCAAAAATCATGAAGCACAAAATTAAATTAAATGCCAGTAGTTAAGTTGATTTTTTCTTCTCCCATTTCTTTCCGTCTTCCGGCTAATGAGTAAGTGGTGGCACTTTCTGGTTTCTATCTCGAAAACATACACAAATTTCGCTTTCCCTTCCACTTGAAGGTGTGCTAACTGTCTTCAGCAATAAGTCAGTAAACAGGATGCACAATAACGGCACAATAAAAAGACAAGGAAAGTTCTACAATAACAAATACGTCTAAGGTATAGGAAGAAACATGATATTAAGCTGTTGTGCTAATGGTTTCATGCTAAAAACATGTGCAAAATATATTTAATGTTCAGACATTAAAACTGAATAAATATACAGAGATTTTTGTTTTTATTTAAATTGTTTAGTGGAATTGAAATACTCTTCGTAATGTATAAAGGGCGAAACGTGAAGAAAACCGACTTTTACTGTAAGCTGCGGCAAAAAAGAAGCCAAGTTTATGCGAATAACTTTTGCATTTTGCACATTGGTCTTAGTAGGCGGAACTATCTAATAAGGTTTACTTATCTGCATCAAAATTTATAATTTCGATGGCGCTATAATTTACTCTAACAGTGCAGGATTTTTGCAGCATTGGTTTCCAGTCGGAAATTAGAATTGACAACAGGACTTTCTAAACCCAAACTCTAGACGCCTTTAACAAGAAATATCATTTTAAGTTTTTACCCAATTTTCAAGTCTTGAAGTACAAATCTTACTATATGATGAGGTTTTACATGTGAACACTACGACATTTTCCTCCTACACCCGTTGATTGAGTATTGGAAATGCATGAAAACTTCAAAGGGGTACTTGCATTTCGACGGCTTTAAAAATTATTCGTATAAAAAGAGAACATACTCGCAGTGATCAAGATAACCCGTGATAGCGTTGTCTGAAGCGGAAAAGCCAAATATTTGTTCTTCCTAGCTTGACACAAGATTTTAAAAAACTATTTAAACTGAAATTTTTAACAGGATGCAAAAGGAATCCTGCGGTGTTCGGTCAGTCACCTGTGAATGCGAAGATACAGAAGAAGTGTGCAAAATTTCATCAGGATTGGTGCATATATACCGAGAGGCGATTGGGCATATATTTTGAGCTGACGGTGTAATCGGGCCATAATTTGTCGAGAACGCCACTAATGCAACCATTAAAGCGAGAGAATTGCGAAGAACGATGTCAACTGGCTTCTTTTTGGCCTGAAACTCATGATGCGCTGCAGTCAACGCTTATTTTCATTAAGGTGCCGCCGCGTAGCGCGTCCTTATTTCGTTGCTTAGTTAAAAGAAACACCCCTGATTGAAAAATCGTGCCCTTCGCATCTCATTGCATTGTTTTGTTTTGTTTTGTTTGGACCTTGAAGCGCATTATAAAAGGTCAAGGAATAACTCTGCAGAAATTGTCGAGCCTATCTATTAATAACCATGGGAGGAGTTACACAACATTCCGAGAATGATTTTGTATCAATATTTTTGTTTGTTCATGAAAATCAAGCTTAATTTAAGTTGAGAGCGTGTGTCTGTTCCTAAAATCTTGAGTGAAAAGCTAACATAGTTCAAATATATCGTAGACCAAGTTTCACTCCATACAAGAACTAAAATAATCTAAACAAATTCTTCAAAATTTCAAAATAATTTTGTCATTCAACTAATGATTAGATGGAACGTTAGCTGGTGGCATGATATAAAGCACGGATGAGTGAGTGATTGAACGGCACACAAACAATAGCCGGAGTTTTCTTTATTTACCTAAACTTATGAAGCGACGTAGTATACCTTAAAAAAACGATGACTTTATGATGAATTTTACATTTTTTTTTTGCAAAGATATTGAAAAAAAAATTCAAAAGTTGTTTCTCCACAAAAATAAAGTGAAATTAAAATATTTGATTTGAATATTGGAATATTTTTTAATGTCCAGTTAGTTACATAGAGCTTATTGATGTTGGTATGAAAATGGAATGGATGCGTACTGTAACAACTTCCTGAAATGCCAAAGGATACGAACTTTTACTTTGACATGACGTACAAAAATAAATGGGAAAAAAGCAAAGTAAAAATAAAAGAATATGTAAAAGGAACAAACAGGATGTTAATTTTGTAGTAAGAAAACACAAACGATCTTATATTTAAGATTCACACATATACACTGACAAGTACGCAAAACTTCTGTAAAAAGACAAAATTCATAAGAAAATAATCAAGAAAGACGAGAAAATTGAAAAGATGCATACCATAGGCAGGCAGGCAGGCAGGCAAGTAAAAGGCTTGTGTTTTTGTACGTGTGTAAGTGTAAGTGCGTATGTGTAAAGTAAAGATGACATGAAGTGTCTCAAGTGTTAAATGTAGTAAAATAACTGACCGTTTTTTTTCTCTTCACTTTTTTTTGCTGTGTTTTGTTGTGCTTTCTTCTTTCTTTTTTTTCTTTTTTTTTTTTTGTCTTTTGTTCTCTTTTGTATCGAGTTGTATCCATTAGAAGAATGACTAAGCGAGTAAATGAATGCATGAAGAAGTGACTGACTGCAAGTCAAATTTCATTTATGTGGTTTCTCTAAAAGATTGTTTGATATCGATGTTATTAGTTAGTTGTGTTATGTGTTCAGTAAATTCTGTTACTTACTTGCCAAAGAAATTTAATTAAGAAGTTGTTAAACGGAAACAATTTTAAATTGTATTCATACGTTTTTGCTCACATAAAGATATGTGTGTATATATGTGCATGTAAATATATACGAGTGTATGGTCAATTTTGTTGATTTCAATAAGCACATAAGACGTCACAATAATAGTAATCTTAAGACTTTCTTTATCTTTCTTCATATTTCTCTCTATCTCTGTCTTTCACTCTCTTAATATATCACTTAAGGGGTTTTTTTTTGTATGTCTTTCAATATAAAACTCAATTCGATTATAAGTGGTTTTCTGAACTTTTGTGATTTAATTGAATTTTATGACTTTTCAATTGTAAAGATATTTGCTTATGATGGTCCACAAAAAACAGCTGTTTTCTATGATCAACTATTTCTATAAATAACATATATATATATATATATATATAATTGAAATTGACTTTGTGCGTGTGCGTGTACGCACCAATGCAAAGTCTTTTTTTTTTTTGTATTTCTTTAAAAAAAAAAGAAAGAAAAGTACGCTTAATGTTTGTTTGCACGCATAAAGAGACATATGTTACAATATAATACAACAGTGTATGAAACGAACAAAATAATATTGAAAATGTCATTATATGCTGGAGACGTGTGGTTGGCTACGAATGAATTTGATTAAAATCTTTCCAAAAGTAATCTGGTTCGTTTAACCCTTAGATTTCATTGATTCAAATCAATAACATACGTACACGACGAAATCTTCCAATTTTTATTATTATCTGCGAGTATTATTGCAATTTCGTACAACACGTTTCAATATTGACCACAAACACCTACGCTGCTCTGCATAACCCTAAGAAGGAAGATGAAAAAGGGTTTTTCGTGTAACAAGAACTTTTCTCATTTTTCACTTTCTCTGATGTAAAAGGAAAAAACAAAAAAAAAAAAAATGGAGTAAAATCAGATAAAAATTTCATTACCTTATGGACCCTTATTATCGATACAAAACATCTCATCTTCATGCATACAATACAGTGCGCGTTACTCTGCTTCAGTTTCCTTTTTATCGTTTCATAGTTTCAAGTCAGCTCTAGAACGTGTGGTACTGTTAAATACAACACATAACATAATACTTTTTTGTTGTTGTTGTTATTTTTTGATGTTTGTTACTTGTTTGATGATACTTATTGTAGTTAAAACGTAATATATATACAAGTGTACATATATACATACATACATACATACATATATACATATATACGTTTGTAAATATATAAAGATATATCAAAGGAATCTTGCAAATTATTTCAGTTTTTTTACGTGTTTGTCGTGACCGGATAATATCCCACAGGAAACCTAACAGCGTTTCGCTTTGTGGTCAGTCTCACATATCTTTCGCATAACAAAGAGACTTTGGCACAACGTGCTTATAACTCTTGTTATGGCATCCGTTGAGTTTATAAAGAAATATTCAAAAAAAAAAAACACACACATTTTTTTAACAGAAGAAAACCCAAAAAAAAAAAGAAATGATAGGGTAATAATAAGTATAGCTACAGTTATCGTATACACGTTTCCTTATTTTTCCTTTTTCTTTTTTGTATAATATATTAAAAATCAAATTCTTTTCTGCTCAAAGCCATGTCCGCCTTTATGGTTTTTGATATTCACGAAATCATAGAGATATCGGTGAGAACTTGAAATTTATTTAATTTAAAAAGAGATCGAATTTAGATAAATATCAACATTTCGGTTGCATTCTATACTGCGTCCATTGCAATGCAAGTTAAGTTTCTTTATGGAAAAGCCAATGATTTCTTTTTAACGACATAAGTGAAGCTATTGTTACGCTAACCATAAAAAAGCAAAAGAATGAGACTAAGTTGCTTTCATATGTTGTCCTGGTGCAGTTGCATTATGATTTGTTTCCGCCTGAGCCAAGAACGAATATTAATTGAGACTTGTCTGTAAGTTGCGTGAAATTATGAACACAGAAATCTGGAGCTTTCCATTACGATATAGCATAATTTCTTGCAGACAATTCCACGAGGAACAAGGATTGTCCATCGTTCGGTGCATTCCTTATACGCCTAATATAAATCCACTTGTGACTTATAATGATTCTCAAAATTCCAAAATCCAATCCGTAGACGAAGTAATGAACTGGAATAGAAAAATTTACTTTTGCGTGGAATTTGACATTGGGACAAACTAGAAAAGGTAATAACGGATTTGCATAAATCCAAGCCATTCAAAGGGAAAAGTTGTACTTCTTTTTGATTACAGTGTTGCCTTACATCGTTCAGAAATCCATAAACAAATAATGAACCGACATGAGATTCGAAAAAATCAAATTATATATGCATTTGTTGCACTGATCTTACAACTCATTTCGGTTTTTTTTCCAACAGAGCGTTCTTTTTTTCATAGCCAAGGTCACAATTAAATCGCATATTTTGACAACTGACGAAACAGGAAAAAGGTTGTTTGCGCAATAGTTTTTGTTCGACGCCTTTGTAGAGAAATCAAATTAGCAAAGTTTTTCTAAAATACAAAAGAAATGCAATTTTAGGCTGAAAAGAAGTTGTATTTTTCTTAAAACAACTGCTTTTTATTTTATTTGACATACGTTAAACAGATGTTTGTTATATGGTAGTCTTTGATAAGGGCCTTCAAGGACTGTACCTTTTATTTGATTTTTAACGTCAAGTTTGTTTAATCGCTTTGCCAGCGTAATCGTTAAAACTAGATGGAGGGTTAAATAAATGATTCGCATATGACTCATGAAATCGATATCGTTGTTGACACTTTTTTTTAAAGGTAATTATGCTAGGATAACATAACAAACACACCCAATATTTATGTACGTGTTTTCTCTCTATATATGCGTTTGTGTCTTTGTTGTACAAACAATATTTATATAAATCTGCACTTGACTGCTACCGATAAAAAGGACATCGACATAAAGTCAGTGTACACGCTTATAAAGCAATGCTTGCAGACGCCAAAAACAACAAGGACAACATATAATGTTTGCGGTTGCTGCTGGCATTTAAGGTTAAATGATATTTTATTTTTTACATGCAATGACATATTTAGTGATACGTCGTTGTTTAATCGTTATACGCAAGAAGAAGAAGAAGAAGAAGAAGGACGACAAGCAAAGACCACGAAATCAATGATGACGATGACATTGTGTGATGATGCCTAGTTGTTGTGATGATGGCAAGACATAGTAGACAAAAACTGAAATGATTGATGGCATATTATTGACAACATATATCCATAGTTGTTTAACAAACTGAGCAATTTAAAAAGGAAGTAATTTGATTTTTGATTTTTTCTCTTTGCTCTTTTTTTTTTGCTTTTTGTTTTTTCAATTTATATAAACGTTAGAAATCGCTAGGGCGGTCTGTGTTCGTGCGCATACCATTGAGACCGACTAGGTGATCAAATTGATTAATGATAAAGTGTAAAACTTTAATGAGATAATGAAATCATTTGGCTTAAATTTAATTCTATTGATTTTTCCTTCCCTCTGATCAAATAAAGCAAGAAAAGGAAACTTTAGTAAAATTTAAAAAAGGAATAATGAATGACCTCATGGCTTGTTTTCCTATTCATAATAAGATGCTATACTTTTATTCAACGCTTGATTTCCTCTCGATTTAAAGAAAGAAATGAAATTTCCATAAATTTAATACACACGTCTGTCTATCTTTGTTGCTGTTATTGTTATTGTTATTATTGGCACACGCATGACCATAAAGTAAACTCAATTTCCTTTTCAAGCCATCAATAGTTTATGATTGTTGAAATAGTAAACCAAAACATGAAACATCAAACATGAAAAGAGAAAAGAGAAAAAAGAAAAAATGTAGAAGCATTAGCCCAACACTGTTCAATTTTTGATTTCATTTAACCCTTTTCCTCTCCTCAACAGCACATATCCGGCCGATTCACTTACATGTGCTCAAATTTATGTTGTCTGTCTTAAAGTGTAATCACCGTGTCAGTATTGGAAATAAAAGTAGTCTGCAGCGTATATTTACTTCATTGACCACAAAAAACTGTCTTTTACTTATATTCTTCACGCAGAGGTTTTACAACCCTTTTCTTTCATGCTATCGCTCACTTTTTTTTCCTTTTTTACATATTTCTACGTAAGTTTGAGCGTGTTATTTAACCTTACAATTTATAAAAATTATTGGTCTGGACCTGCATTGGTCTAGTCTGCATTCGGCAATCGTCATAAATAAAATTTTCTGTAATTTTGTGGTTGAATATTAAAAAAAAAAACAAAATCGTTTAACATTTTTTACTACCTTTTTTCATTACATAGCTTTGATAAATGTAGCTTGCTAAGCATTTATTGCTTTTATTGTATTCCAAGATGTTCGTTAGCAGTGTTGTGTTCTGCGAAATATCAACTCTTTCACGATTATTCATTCTTCTTCTTCGTTTTTTTTTTGCTTCGCTTGACATCAAATGTATTGAATTTATTCCCATCAGTCCGTAGGAAAAAATTTAAAAATTCAGAGTAAAAATCTGCTGTACATGTCGGCTGATTAGTGTTTCATTTATGTCCGCTAATTGCATTCGCCTTATATCGGTTACCGGTTGCTTAAAGCACTTCACGCATATCGGCCCTAATTGATTGTTCGCATTTAAAATCAATATTTCTGAAATATTTTATCACTATCATTTCTATATATGTATCTATGAAGGTGTGACTCATTTTCAGATCTTCCAAAATAGGAAACGAAAGGCATCGAAAAACAGAGTATTCTTCCGTCCGTATTGAAAATGCAATCAAAACAAATAAATGCATAAAATCCAAAAAAAGGTACAGAGTAGTTTGTATGTGCGTCTGTGTATTCCATATAAAAGAATAAGGGAACAATGTGTACAATGCGTTTATATCATCAATAGCAAGTACGCCACCCAAACACTAAAAATGTCAGCGCAAATTTCACCTTTCAAGCTTTCAAATAACGGTACTCGATACGCGTAAAGTACGTCTTAGGTCGAGTCATAAATAACTTCCGATGCAGGTAGGTGGCAAACGAATTTTTGTTTTCACTATATCGATGAGGACTCAGTTAGTCTTCTGTCAACTGTTTTATGTGCTGCAACTATTTTTCTTAACCTCTGAAATGGAAGTGCGTATGCGAAATGTAATGCTTTGGGAATTTAAACAAAGCAATATCGTTAAGCCGACAGCTGGAAAACTATGTAGCGTATATGGTGAAGGACTGATAACTAATCGGGCAGTTAGAAATTGGTTTGGAAAATTTTGTTCCGGAGATATGACCTTAGAAAACAGGACGTCCTTCCGACTTTGACGACAACCTTTTAAAGACAATGTTGGAGAAAAATACACGCCAGTCAACAAGAGGTGTAGAAAAAAGGTGGAATACGTCTATATGAAATGTCAAATTAATTTAATTTTGTTATTCAATGGAAAACAAATAAATGTTTGATAAGAAAACAGAGGTTACAAATGACTGGCTCTAATATTTTCGTGCTGAACACATTTCTCAAAATCTTAAGAAGAAATTAGTCGCAAACATCATATGTAGAAGATCACAGCGTTTCGTGCGTTGTCTTTAGCGAGTTTACGTGCTTCTGCATATCTTTATCAAAAAAAAAAACACATTTCAATTAGAAAGGGATGGATGTCAAAAACTTGTACATTAAGTTAAATATTCACCAGAGAGCTTCAACAATTTACAAATTATTAACTTCTTCAAGTCTAACTTCGTATGCAGGTATACAGTGCATATTAAAGCGTTAATGCCAGATGAGACTTTCCGATTGGCTTTACTGAGTTTCGTTGTTTTTTTTTTTTTTCTTAACCTGCCACCGGTAAAAATGAACATAAATTACATTTAGAAATGTATTCTCACAATCCCTTTATTATTAGCTAATAAATCTTGTTTAGTTACAAATGAAAAGTGAGATCTTCGTTTTTATGCTTATGTGTTTGTTCTATATAACAAACACATTGAGAAATTTTTATTGCTTCACTTCACGTACACTATTCTCATAAAGCTATTCATGACATCCAATCGACTAATGTCAATTTCGATTTGAAAGCCGAAACAGAAAAGGAAGAATGAAAATGAAGTGAATGCCACAATAAATTGTAATTTTTGCGATTCGTTCGATTCGTTTTCAAAGATTTCGTCTCGATGGTCATTCCGTTAAGTTGGTACATATCGTTTAGTGGATTGTTAAAGTTCAATCAACGGCGTTAAATTTATGTGCTTTACTATTGAAGTCTATTGGTTTTTATTGTCCCTCCATCCTTGTTAGTTTTCTCACAGCCTCCAATAACTCACGTTAAGCAGGTGTAACGATAACATAACAGTAGGGTTCTTTTTTTGTTTCTGTTAATGTGCGAAGAAATAAACATTCGTGAGTGAAATAAGCGTAAAAAGAAAATTTCTTTTAATAGCATACTACACGACCCTCCTACACGAGTCATATGCGACTCAAACTAGCAAACAATCAAAAGAATTGAAATGATTTTTTTTGTTTTTATATGCTATAGCACTTGAAGTACAATCCCAAGGGTATATTGGGTTTGTGCGGATGCACGTATCATCTAGAAGGAGGCGAGATAGACGAACCTTTTATTATCGATCGATTCAGAACGTGACTCTAAGCTTATCTGTCCCTCTGTCTGTGTTGTATTCTTGTGTTCAATTTATAGACCGCTCTCTTAAAAATTGTTCAAGTCGATTCACTTCTTTGACCACTTCCCAGATAAAGCTTCATATTGAAAATCGCTATATGAATAAATGTAGGATGGTGTAAGGTATATCAGTGTGCACGATGGCCTATTGTAGTATTTTTGCTAACGACCTACATTTAAAAGCCGTTGTATGGCTAATTGTAGGGCGCTGTAGAGAATTTCATGGTGGACGGTAGTGTTTTTACTTGTTCTAAATGATTCTAAGAAGATTTTTAATTCCAAAAATTCTTCTGCGTACGTCTGATGAAACCTATCATAGTAATTAAGTGAAGATATCTACAAGCAAAGTGTTTTTTGAAGTATGAACCATTCCGAGCCCTCGACTTTTAGTGAGTATCTTCAGTTTTGAAAGGATTATTCAAATGAAAAATTCGATGAATACTTCAATTAAAGATAAATAAATTTTGAATATAATCGCATAGGCAGTTCGTGACTTTGGTTAGAATTTTTCAATGAAGGCTTCAGCGAGAATTTTTTTCATTTCACATTCCATTACGTCGTCGCATTTAATCGGCTATCCCTCAGTATATATGTGAAACTTTAACAGCAAGTATTTCATGTCGTTCTCTTTATTAATTTTGTAATAATTCTTTACTTAATTTTTTGTAGTTCTTTTCGAAAAACTAAACAAAGATTAATAAATTTTAAAAATTGATATAGAAATCATAAAGTTGACAATTTTCGAAAACCCATTGTAGAGATAAGTTTGTTGTTGGCTTGCTAATTAATTTGCTGCTGCTTTAAACATTTTAATATATACTTTGAAAATCAGTGCACTTTGAAAATGCAAAAGTTGCAACATTTTCTAAACGTTCAGTTAGACAGCCAGCCACTGAATTTCGTTCTCTATTCGAATGCAATCTATTCCGATTATCTGCCCATTCATTCTTTCATATAACTTTTTGTAATGTCTGTGAAATACAATAAAATCCTGAGATAACCGTAGACCACACAGTGACAGCTCTCTACGTTCTCTCTCGGCGCTATTGTATTGCATTCTGTTGTGTGTAATATTATTCCCTGGCCCGTATATACATATATATCTATACATATATGTATGTTTCGTCAAAAAACGAATAAAAAAAAAAAGTCATCCTATTTGTGTATATGTAATGCAGTGCGAAACGGCTTGCAAGAGAATGACACATGTCAAAAACATAAAATCTCTAAAGCTGAAGCATCAAATTTCACCACCAACAACAACCATCATCGTCATCATCTGTAGCACTAGCAGAAGTTTCATCTAAGCAACATTGTATGATTGTGCTTTTCTGACATACATACAAACGCAGCTGTGTAAAGTGCTCGAAACTACCTCTAAATGTTTTTAGTGATATTTGCAGATATTTTGTATTTGTTTATTTTTGCATACAATAAAAAAACAAAAAAAAAAAAAACGAAAGTTTTACCGAATAAGTAAAAAGTTTTGTTAATTTTCTATTTCTATTTTTGACGCGTTAAGGGAAAGATAGAGGATTTCATGCACATTAGAAACAGAAAAAAACAAATGTAAGTTAATTGAGGCAAAGAATTTTGTTTAGAATTTTGTTTAAAAATATTTAAGGGAATTTTTTTTTTTTGGTATTTTTCACAATACACCCGCAAAATTTTGGATGGCAAATGAGCCCACACACTGGCTAAAGATACGCCTTCAAAAAAATGCAATATACCAAATGCAATATTAAAATATATTTGAATTTTCATCACATTTCTTCTCCGTCCCCTGTTACATCTCTGCATCGATTTTATAACTTGTATAAAGCAATCGCGGCAGACTATTTCGTGCAAGTGAGTATTAATCGCGGACACTGATAACAGCTTTCAAGTTTGATCTGAAAATCACCTATTTATCTTTTCAACAGTTTGAGTGGTCTACAGCAATTTTTATATAGGAAAAACGATGAACGGACAGACATCATTTCACGTGTGTCATATAAAATTCGTATATACGTACATTGTGTGGATATAAAAACCAACGTTAAATATATTATTGTTATATTTCGTAAAGGTATCCGAAGCAAGAAAGTTATATTCGGTACTGCGTGTGTTTTCAAATAAATTTAATGCAAAATTTTACTAAATTGCTTTCTAATGCCGAAAATTAAAGTTTATAATAGCACTTGTTTAACAGTTTAATCATCTTAAGAATTTGTTGTTGAAACTCTTTCCCGGCGTTCACCGCCATCAGTAACACTGTCGATAAGCAATAACAGTTGCGCGCAAGAAGGCGAGGGAAAAAAATTACTCATTACACATATTTTGTAATATTTTGTTAATTTGTTGTTAGTAAAATCGCGTTAATACCTTTTAATTCGCACCTAATTGCGTTTTTTACCTAATTATGCATTTCAATTAACCCGTATAGAGTTGTATGCGTCCCGAACGCATATATTTGCTATTTTTTTTTTTTTTTTTTTTTTTTTTTTTTTTTTTTTTTTTTTTTGTTTATATGTAACATAAGCACAAGTGCTAATTAATTTAATTGCTATACAAGACATTATATGCACAAATTTCCCGTTTAAGGCGAAGGAAAGAATAGTAGAATGCCTATAAATTTGTACATATTTTTGCAATACAAATACATAAACAAACAACGCACAACGCGCAACAACAACGTATACTGACTGTGATGCAACTGACTCGATGATTATTTAGTTTTTCCAAGTAATTACGCGCTTTTCCTCTTCTCACATTAAATCTCATTTAATTAGTTCATAACGCCAAACGTGTGCTGCATTTGTGCATTTAATGCGTTTTGTGGAAAATTATAATAAATTGTACAAATATTCACATTTTGCTGGCTTATGCGTCGTATGAGATACCTAGAAATTTTTATGTGCGGTTACCGTAATAATAATTTCATTTTGGCGCAGTGCCATCGAAGTGTCGTTCATATGGCCAAATAGCTTTCTCTTTTTTAAAAGAAAGAAAATTTTCTAAGAAACTTAAGAACTTTTAATGGCTATCAGTTCTGTCTATATTGGCCCGCAAATGTATTTAACATGAACAGCAAATACAAAATGCTGTGTGGCTAACAAAATAACATTCTTATATATACTTTGTCCGATCAGGGATTTTCTGCAATAAAAACATGGCATGCAGGGAGACAATATTAGATCCCATGTGCAAATCGAGTAAAACGCCTATCCCTGAATGAAATACGAGATGTAATGCAAAGAAAATATACATATGCAGGCATCAAGTCTGGACCGATCTAGGTTTGAAATAATCCTAAAATTTCTTTGCATTCCTGCAATTGACAAATTGCTGCTTATCCTACTAAAAGATATCTTCCGGTAAAACCGATTTTAGTTTTTTTCCGCAATCTCTTACCTAGACTGATGTGTTGATCTTTCATTATAAGAGAAATGGATCGTATACCTTGTTAGCTGCTAAACATCGAATTTTACTATGTAGTCCGAGATTATTTGTTTGCTTTATGCCGTATAAGTGTGTAGTTCGGGCTTATAAATGCATTGATGACGTGTAACAATTTCTACGAGCAATTTTATTTTGGAATTAAAGCACACTCAGTATTTAGTATAATATTATTTCCTCCCTTTAAATGTGTCCCTAATGGAATATTCTTCCCATCTATGTATATATGAAGTCCAATGGCCATATGGTTGGTCTTGTGTTCAAACATTTTATTGTCAAATTGAAATTTTCCTTTTGTATAGCAGTTATGAATGATATTTATTTTTTTTTTTTTTTGTTTTCGTTTGTTTCTATATGTGCATTTGTGCTCTGCAATTGAATCACCTTTTTCCCTATAACATATTATAAACAAAATGTTAACAACTCACAGAATTCCACGTCTACTATCTCTGCTGCATATGTCCAGTAAAATTAGATTGAAATCATATTTCACATTACAAATGTCATTAAGCATAATTCGTTTAACTGAGTACATACACGTATGAGGAGCAAACAAATGGCCTATACATACACGAACATATAGAGACATTTAACTGAATCATGGAAGCAGGCATGAGAATGATATTCGAATTGATTTCAATTCGGTAACAATCAAAATCATACCAATTTTGCGTTACAGTTAAAGTTAGTAGTAGTAGTAGTATTAGTAGTAGTAGTAGTAGTAGTAGTAGTGAGCAGTAGTAGTAGTCGTCGTCATCGTAGTGAGCAGAAAATAGCAACACACGCATAATTGTAAACATATATACATACTAAACTGCATTTAAGGGCATTTACATAATTTTACATTTAACAGAGTCCACAATATATATATATATATATATATATATATAACAAATTTGTCTCTATATGCGCATGTGTGTTTTCCGGCCCGATGTCTGTCGTATATTGTACGCTGCGCTTATAATTCAGAGTCAAAATTTTAACATCATTGTTGTGCTGGGTTGATGTTTGTATATTTACGTATGTAGGTACACGAAGTTAACATGTGTATGCGTAATTGCAAAGTAGAACTTGAGGTTGTAAATCACTGCTTTACTAGCAGGATTTCGACAACATTAAGCATTTTAACCAATATCCATGAAAATGTCTGTTACATCAAACCCTAAACTAACAAAGCAAATCCTGTTACGAAAGCTTACAGCACTTAACGAATTTTATATACACTTCAACTTGATTTGATCTAAAGAATTTGCGTATAATGTAATATAAACAAAGAATGATAGAGCGAGAGGGAGGGAGAAAGAGAGAGAGAGAGAGAGAGAGAGAGAGAAAACCTCAATTGAAAGTTATACAGAAAGACTGAACTTTAACAAGCCAAGGATTCTTCAAAAATTGCTTACCATATTTTCTTTATGGAGATAATTTTAACAACTTTTAATAATACGTTTTCCTACCATGCAGCAAACATTTGCGGCAACCTATTCTTGATTTGTATTATCAAAAGCCGGTCTAGAGAGCTCTCGAAATGAATTCAGATTAACGACCAACTACGAATTTTCGTGTGATGCTTTTGGAAAAGCAAGTGATGTATATTGACATTCTATATGTATATATATATACATATATATATATGTATGGGCTAATGTACATATGTACGCATTGATATGCAGACATTTTACGTGTAATCAATATACGTTTTGTTGCACTCTCGTTTCGTATTGGCTTGTATTGGTCAAGCATTGCGACAATACTTTGCTGCTACTGATGATAATGATGATGATGGCGATGACGATGACGATGACGATGATAATTTTGAGGGAAACATCAAAATTTTCAGTGTAACAAATCAATTTTGCTCATTTTACATTTGAATGAATGTCTGAAAGCGAACAAAGCTAACAATATATTAATAAGTAAATGTACGTGAACATGAATTTACATCTCTTCTCTTTTATTTATATTGAATTTTATGTACCTTTCTATAATCTAAAAACAAATAGATCAGCAGAGAAGTTGTGTGTGTGTGCAAATATTAATTTTCAATTTAATTCATGTCGTTGTTCAAGTCAATAATAATTCGATTATTTGAAGTAATTTTCTCAATAATTCTAAAAATATGCACGAAAAGGAATTAGAAGAAAGTTGATACAATTAAACACGAGAGATAAATTTGTCGTAAAGTCGTCATCGAGTTATGATTATGAATTTGAAATTAAAAAGGAAAACAATAAAAAAATAACGATAATCTATAAAAAGCAATTGGTGGAGGGGTGAAATTTGAAGAGCAATACACAACACGCAGTAATAGTACAAAAAAATCAGACAAGCTGCGCTTCGTTCTTGAAATTGGAAAAGAAAAAAATCAATTATCGGATATGATAATGAATTTTAAAATAGCAATGATTCCAGAAAGAGAGAGAGAGAGAGAGAGAGAAAGAAAGCCTATTGAGCTACAAGACATTTTTCCTTTTATATCAAAAAATTTTATGCATTCGGTTTTACGGTTTTTAGTCAAGGAAAATTAATTTGTGCAGACTGTTGTACAATCGCAATAACCAGACGCTATTGACATCTTTCTAGATATACTTTAGATTTTATGCTTCCTATCAGTAGTTTCGAAATGAATATGTAATGAAGTATAAAGGATAATTTCAATTAGATACTAAAATAGAATTTCACATATGTTACATCAAACAGACAAATAAATAGGTTCCACAAATTGGAGAATACAGCTGTCATCGTACCATAGACAGGTAAATGATTTATTAAGTGATTCAAATTTCTCAACAATCAAGGACTTGATGACTTGAGCATTTTAAGATACTTATTGAGATAGATTGTTAAATATATACAAAATTTACAAAAATATAGCATCAAATGAAGACTGAGAAAAGTTGGTACCTATCAAGCACTGCGATGTAAATCGATTTATATCATTTACAGGCACGACATTAACAAGTACAAAAAGTGTTCAAAGAATCAAAAATCATTCAATGAATTATTAGTAAAACCATTTGCGACCATTTTTAGATCAAGTATACCAATGGCTCCAAGGTATATCTGAGTAAAATGTTTTCGAGAATATCTCTACAGGGCAATAAAACAAAATGTGTTGTTCGTTCCTATTGTAAGCTTTTCTTTATCAATGTCATACTCATTCTTAAGTCTCTCCTTATAATCAACTGGACTCAACTTTCTGATTTGCCTTTCTGGAGTTATAGCAACCTTGTGAAGAAGTGAAACAAATTGAATCATGTGTGTGTATGCCTTTGATATCTCGAAAAACGAAGTAGATAGAAATAAACCAACTGTGGATAACTTATTTAAAGATCTTTTCAAATCAAAAATTCGACAGTTCCAGGGCTAATAAACTTTTCCGCTTTCTTTTCGTATATGCAGGATAAGTAGAAACTGCTTGAAATACCATTAAACAAAGCACCGTTTCTTTTTTTTTTTTTAATCTGCAGTTTTTCATTTCTTATTTGCCAATAATCACTTACGCCATTCAAGTCTTGGATATTTAAACGCATAAATGAATGGTGTGCGGTAACTAGATTTGTTCTCTCGTTTGTAACTACGAGGAATCTTTGTCAGAAAAGCCACTAAGTACAGTTATTATATAGCTAAAAGTATAGTTATTGTTGATCAGCGTAAAACGATGATATACGCGGGTCCGTTCTTCCCTTTTGTCCATTCCTTTATTTTTGTAGTGTGGACGCTCGTGAAAAAATTGTGATGAAAATGTGAAACTTAGCAAATGCAACGTTAGTTGAGAGGGCCGCGATTTGAGATGATATGTAGGCGTGCGTTACCCGCACTGGTAATATCCAAAAAAGCTTTTATATAACGGGGAAAATCCTTTATAATATTTACAGACCAATTTTTTTATTTTATGTGTACACTACCACTCTTAGGTTAACTTGGCACTGACAGTTGACTAAGCCATATGCATCTGGTTCAGCTTAAATCCATGGATTAAGCTGAAAATTGCATATTTTGGACGTCCGAACGTGCTTCCAATTGGGTGATGGGTATCAAAGATGCGCCCTAACGCGTAGATACAGCTTTTATTATACTTGTTTTCTTGTTTGCTCCAAATATAATTAAATTAATAATTAGTGCGTGTGGTTTTCATGGTTTTGCAGCTAAAGGAATCACTTAGCAAAAGCAATTCCACGCTCTGTAACTTGGCTTTCTTATCTTTAGTGTGTACTGTGTGTACATGTGTTTACTTCTTCTTTACTTTTCTTATTTTGTTTTCGCAAGTCAAAGTCTCTCCCTCTCTCTCTCTCTCTCTCGCTCTCTGCGTGCGTGTGTATACTAATTCTTAATAAGAGGATAATACCCAGCATTCTCTTTTAGTTTAGTTGATTTAATAAATTAACTTTAATTGGCTTCTGGTAGAAAAATTCTTTTTTTCGTTTATCACTTTCATTGTGTAGAAATGAACGCTTTTACGGGATGGTATTTTCGTGATTTCGTAATATCGAATTCCTCCTTATTTGAAGCAGCAAAGCATTGAGAACACAGTAAGTAAATAGGTAAACAAACAAATAACCAAAAAAGACGGTTGCTTCGTCGCAGTACGCAGTTGCAGTTATTTGTATTTTTAAACATCAAATCATAACACTTTGTAGAAGTTGATGACGTGCTAGTAGTTGCAAGGTCATCCAAACACTTCGATTTTGTTCAAAACTTTAACAAAAGTTATATACAATTGATCTAAACCAAGCTTTGCTTTTAATTCTTTTTTAGAAAAAATTCATTAGAAAGGAAAGTTTATTATGTTTTATTAGCAAAATATTTTCTATTTTCTATAAGATTAGACTACCCTCTATGCACACCTCTGCCTTCCATGATCCTTAAACTTCCCTTCTTTGGACTTTTGTTTGGACTGGTGTTAGTGGTTAATTTTTGTGATTGTATCCAAAAGTTATGTTTTTTCCTAGATGGATACCCCTAAAGGACACTAAGTTCATATCTTCCAATACATTGAATACAATGAATAATTTTATTTAAAAGGGCGGGAAGAAGTTGTTCACACTTCTAATAAATAAAATCCAAAAAAGAATTACTAGGTAAACAATTAATCCTAAGATAGCCTTTATAATGAAAATCAAGAATTTCATCACTACTCACCTATTAACAGTCGCTGTAAAATGCTGCTCTACCATCAAAGAAGTCTAACAATTTTTACTATGCAAAAAGCACACATATAAGTATTCAACTCTTTCACACTTGCAGACGCACATGTGTGCATATGTATATACATAACATAAATGCCATTCACTTTTATCCCGGACAATTTCACTCACACTGTCAACGGTATATAATTAAGAGGCCATTGTTTAAACTGCTGACAAAAGTGAAAGATGGTGTGACAGATAACATGCCTGTTGACACTTTAAAAGTAAGTAAACACACACACAAACGCCTATACATATGCTTGCAATATGCATATGAAAATGTATACAACTCAACACAACATGTGAATAAACAAGACGAAGAAGACGACGAAGAAGATGAATAATACACCGAAAAGTTAACTAAATGTGAGTGAAAGTAAATTTTATTGAATAGAGCGATAAAAGCACAAAAGTGTGCTGAATTTTAGGACTAGGAACGTTAGAGACAACAAAAATGGCAAAAGTTGATGGAGAACAGAATTATAAGTAGAACGAGAATACACTAATTTCGTGTATTATTTTCAGTTTTTGTGCTTAGCAAAAATTATAAATTCACATCAAGCTTGCATGCGACGACAATTGCCAGGATGGTAGGTTATTCTGCTGTTACTCTATTGTTAATTGAGTGAATTGTTGATTTAATTTTAATTTTTCATATCAAAGATTTTTCTTTGCCACTGTCTCATAGACTTGAGTAAACAAGAGCGCACGTGTTAATGTTTACCACAAGCAACTTGAAAGTAAAAAAGCGAGAAAAAAATCCTTTGATAATATTATTTCAAGTACTGTTTACTTGGTTGTTAACTAGTGGTATTTATAACACACTCACACTTCCAGAGAAACCAGTAATTTCAAGTGGATTTTCCTTGTTTGTGGTTGTATCACTTTATTCTGTGGAAGGTTTAAATTAATAGCAAACAAATTCACACACATACAGTCGCATATACATTAATATACAAAAACAAAGTTTAGATCCCCAACTACATGTCATTCATTTAACTCTTTGCTCATACGCCAAACAGCCAACGAAACACAAAGGTACACTGCATACTAAAAGTAGTTTTATTAACATTCACATAACGAGAGAGAAAGAGAGAGAGAGAGAGAGAGATCTGCAAATTCTATATAACAATATTTGTAGTTTGTACTGTAGGACGACTTGTATGCATGTTGTATACATACGTGTGTGTGACGTAATTGCTTTCAAAATGCGTTAATGAAATGTAAACGTGTTTAGTCAACGTTTTGTATATATATTTATATGTGTGTGTGTGTGTGTGTTTGAAAATGTTTGTGAATCTGTATTTGCTTGTATTGCACACACACACATACACAAACATAGGCACATTCACATTCGTACATGTTACTCTGCTTGTCATGCTCAACCATCATTGTAAACTTGTTGCTTAAAATGCTTGCATTTAAATTGCGTATACGTATAGGCTGTAGATATTTTATGCGTTAATGTGTTTATGTGAGATTATGTGTGAAACCACAGGTGGATTAGGTTTCAATGTCTATAAAATTTAATATTCTATGCAAGTCTTGTGTGTTTAATTATATTTTAGTGTTTTAACACTAAATACTATAAAGTGTTAAATGAGCTTTGCATACGCAAACATATGCACACACAGTTCCCAAGCACAACTACTTAATAATTTAAAGGATTTAATTAATTATGCTAGAAGATGTTAAATAGATATCGTATTTTTCTCTAATTCATTCAATTCTTCTTCAATCTTTCACAAAATTTTCAAGAAAAGGATTTCAAATTAGTAATTCAATTATATGTCGCACCACAACCGACAATGAAGCACGACATACCTACCGTACTGAAGCGCTCATAACATCCCGAAGGAATATAACCGGTAAGAAATATATATTCTTAAGCAGTATCAAAAATGATCCAAGCATGTCTCTCGGTCCATCTATGCTAAATACTCTCCTGGTTGGAAAAACAAAGCTATCGCATTCAAACGTGGCTAAAACCGATCAAAACAGGGGAAGAACTTGCCCACTCTACAACATAAATTGAGACACTCTAGTACGGTACATACATAGTATGGTACAGAAAACCTCTATCCTCGATGCAACTTGCTTTTTAATTCGAAAAAAATGTGAACTCACAAAAAACATGTGGAGTGCATAGAAAAGTGGTGGCAAACGACGATTTGCGATGATGTCGATCTCAGCAAAGCAGAGCAAAAGCCACTGCAGAATATTCAAACTAACTAAGCCAACCTCTCCTACAATCCCACATTTCGTTTCGGTTTCTGTACATCTCTCCCTTGAAAAGGAATATTCTTCTTCCTATATCACGTGATCTAATGAAAGAGTTTCATGCTTACTTTTATGAAATCAATTGAAATCACGTATCTTTCGGTTTCGTTCTACTTAAAGAAGCGGGTTTCTTTGTGTCGTTCCTTCGTTTGCAGATATTCCCAGCTTACCACCTAAATTTACTTCTTTTTTTTTTTTTGTAAAGTTATTTTTTGACCCACGCTTTATTCGCCGGCAGCTAATTCCGAAACGATGAAAGCTCAGAAAAAAAACGCTCCTTGTCGCACTACAGAAACGCCTCCGATTAATGAATAACATATCGAGGCGGCGGGTATCCACATTCCCAATAAGGTGAAGCGCGTTCATAATTTTTATTCACAAGTATGTGTTTTATGCTTTAAAAACGAACAAAAGAGAAAAAGTATAAGACTTTGCTCGCTTGCATTCATCCAGGTTCGTATGAGTTGTTTGTCATTTTTCACCACAAGTGTGCGCAATTCATCATTTTTCGTGTGCATGCCACAACAAATGCTGACGAATGAAAATGCAAAACACCTCCCATCGCCGCATTAAACTCAAAAACATAAATGCGACTATAGATAGGAAAGGGATTTGCTGTGTGCCCGTTATACGCAGACAGATAGACACACCTGAGTAAAGTTGTTCATGCTTCAGGTGGTCTCTGACATTAATTCGCAATAATTTTTAAATCCCTAGAGAGTGAGCAAAACAAGAGAGAAATCAGAATAATGCTCATGCGTGAATATGAAAATTTAAATTTGTATGACTCTGGAAAACAAACCGACACTAATTAAGAAATAATTAACTCAAAAAATTTATTAATATTTTTCGAAAATTGATTATCAGCTTTTTTGTTAAATTCATGATATTATCTGTTAAAATACTAAGCGGCTGCTGTGTGCTCAAATTCTTTTCAATTATTTTATAGTTCATTGTATCTATCATCTCTAGCGGAAAGTTATACTTTTTTTTTACATTCCATTTACGCGAAACGTAGCACACAGTAAATGAAGCGAACATATCTCACTTTAGTGTAAAATATTGGGCTGATCTAGCTCTATGAGTTAGCTTGCTAGTCTCTCTTCGAGTTCGTAATGTCGTTGAAGTCCGATCAGGAAACTAATAAGTAACAGATAGACTCATAGAATCTCGGATATTATAAATATATAAATTCAAGTGGTCAAATTTTCTTCTCAAGTTTTCTTCAAATATATGATAGTTGTTGTAAAATGATATCTGCCCATCGGGCATTTCCCGATTTCCCCGAGCAAAAATTCGGTTATATTATGTAGTCAACTTAGTCAATCATCTGTCGTTGATTAGCTGACTCGCAGAAAAAGAATTGATATAGATATAATACAGACATATGCAAATGCATACAAACATAGATATTTGTTTATGTCACATGAAGTCTTCATTTGCTAAATCGATTAACTCAGTTTCTTTCAGAATTTATCTAATAATAAGTACTTGTACACGATATTTTTTTAGCTATTAAATCAAATAAATGGTTTATTTGAGTATGAAATTAATACTGGTATTGTGTAAATTGCAGCAAAAGTCCAGGTAAAGCCCTGGAGCAAAACAGTTAATAGTTAAAAAATTACGAAAATTGTTTTTCTCTTTCGACTAAAGATAAATAAACAATTTTGTTACTTTCCTTCAGTTCTAGATTTGTGGAGTTAATTGTTTTTGCAAATGAGGCATTCATACTTTACAATTTAAAAGAGGAAGCAGAAAAATAAGTCGCAACAAGAGCAGCAGAAAAGAGGGTGTCCCTAAGATATAATTAAACTAATATTCTAAAGCTTAACATTTAATTTCTATGAATGTATGCATTTACACATACTACCTATATATGAATAGACACATACATAGCTTGGTAATCATTAACTCAATTCACAGGAAGAAATTTTCTCCTAAAAGAAACTGTCATATCGTAAAGGGAAATATGCCCGTAAAAGTCAAGCCATTCAAGTTTTATTAAACTACGTAAAAAGGCAAAGAAAAAAAAGAGCCCATAATTTGTGCGGGATTGAAAAAGTTTAATAGGGACGTAGTAGCTAAATAAGCGGGCAAAAAAGCATTGAAAATTACCAAGCAAAAGAGGCGAATTAATTTTTCCCTCTATCTGAACAAACATAAAACCCATTCCCCCATAGATCAATTAATGTGAAATGACTTCCGTACCGCCGAAGAAGAGCGAAAGATATGTTTCACTTTAAAGCACGCTAGGCCAAAAGAAGAAGAGGAGGAGTGTTTTTGTTGTTGCCAGTAATAGACTTACTAGGGTAAGATTTTGATTCGGATGACATCAAGGGCAGAAAATTAACGATTCAGAGACTGGGCAGATTTATACAATAATATTTTTGCATACACGCGATTAAGCTAAGAAGAAACCTAATTTTTAATAACTCACGGTCCAGATTCGCCCAAATCAAATCTCTATAAAAATCCCAAAAATAGCTTTCAATTGGAGCGGGTGCTGCGAGTAGTGAAGATTCACGAAGGGATGAATACGCAATCAAAAGTTAACGTTGTAGTTAGGCAAGTATAGCAGAGAACAGAAACATTTACTAGAACTTCCAAAATATTAATAAAAAAGATTTATTGCTCTACATCAGTAGCAGACATAGACAAGGAGATCGTGAGAATTTATCCAATCAACGGATAAAAGTTTAAAATATAAAATAACAATTTTGTTGTTTCGAAAGTTAAGTTTTTTTTGAATTTGCCAGCACGATTACAGCCTTTTTGAAGGTGAAAAGAGAAAAAATGGCCGATGGAAAGACGCTTAATACGTTAACTGGGAAAGGCGATTGTATCATTTATTATGTCTTGCAAACGTATTTATTTATATGAGAAAGTGTATGCGCATATATAGCTTGAATTGGCTATGAACATAGTATAAGCTTAACATAAAATCTGGCGCCAAGTCACTCTTTCCTGTGGTGTTATAAATGCTTTGATGATATTTCATCGTGAAGACCTCACGTAAAAGCATAATATGTCATTTGAAATATAAAACTAAAGAGAGAAAGTTAGAGGTGGGAGAAGGCAAAGAAAAAACAAAAAAAAAAAACTTTTCACTCAATTTATAAGCAACAACATTAAATTAATGGGCTACCAGAAGCGAGTATACATCCTAAGCGTAGAAAAGCGATTCAATCGTTCATTTCTTAGGTTTCGTGGTTGTCTATCAAAAACAATTCTACTCCATTAAGTACCATGTTTCTAACGCTACGCGAACCCGGTAGGTTCTGAAGCTATAAAGACTTAAAAACTCATATACAAATGGAAGAAAGGGTTACAGCCCAATTCCTATATAGATCCCAAGTAATTATCTGTTGCCTGTCAGTTTCTTAGCATTTCTTATATAACAAAAATTGCAAATGCTGCTTCAGCTAAAGGCTAGAATAAATTTCTAATGGACTCTAACAAGCTTGGTCATCATACACAGATGTTATCTTAAGTTGTTTAAGGACGAACAACTTTATTTCAACATATTATTGAAAAATTACTTAAACTCTTTCGCACAAATGTCGCATTGGTTGGTCTTTTTAAAGAAAATAAAAAACGACATGTTTTCCTCCCCGACTAACATAAACCACAACTATAGCAATTACATCGCACCATTAGCGATAATAACATTAAATTTTAACTTTTTCTGTTCCTCACGATGTCTAAGACTATTTTTATTTCAGGTCATAATTTCTGTTCCTTTTTATTTTTTTTTTATTTTTTGCACCGCATGTTACACGAGTCTTGCATCCTGTACAAAGCCGAGAAAAAAAGAAGAATAACTTCAACAAGCCAAAAGCTATTAGAGAACATTATTAGGTGGTAGACAGAAAATGTACAAAAAAAGACCACATAGACTAGCAAGAAGACTTTGCGTAGGTTAGAGATACATAAGTAGACAATTTAAAATACTTAAGGTAACGATTACGTAGGAAATTGTCTGTGAAAAATCAATGAATTTTATAACATTTGTTTTTTTTATCAAATGCACTAAATCGAGAAATTAAATGTAAGAAAAGAAAAAAATAGTTATGTTCGCCTTATGGTGATGATGATGATGATGATGATGATGATGATAAAGTCTAAGTCTAAGTTAAAGTCTAAGCATTGTATAAATATAATAGAAGTAGAAGTAGGAGTACAAATAGAAATAAGAGTAGAAATAGAAATAGGAATAGAAATAGGAGTAGAAATAGGAATAGAAATAGAAGTAGAAATAGAAATAGAAGTAGAAATAGAATTAGAAGAAGAAATAGAAATAGAAATATTAGTAGAAATCGAAATAAGAGTGTATAGCGAAAGAGCAAAAGAAATAGTAGTAGAAATAGAAATAGGTGTAGAGATATAAATAGGAGAAGAAATAGAAATAGAAGTAGAAATAGAAGGAAGAGTAGAAATAGAAATAGGAATAGAAATAGGAGTAGAAATAGGAATACAAATAGAAGTAGAAATAGAATTAGAAGAAGAAATAGAATTAGAAGAAGAAATAGAAATATTAGTAGAAATCGAAATAAGAGTGTATAGCGAAAGAGCAAAAGAAATAGTAATAGAAATAGAAATAGGAGTAGAGATATAAATAGGAGAAGAAATAGAAATAGAAGTAGAAATAGAGGGAAGGGTAGAAATAGAAATAAGAATAGAAATAGGAGTAGAAATATGAATAGACATAGTAGTAGCAATAGAAATAGGAGTAGAAATAGAATTAGAAGAAGAAATAGTAGAAATAGAAATAGGAATAGAGATATAAATAGGAGAAGAAATAGAAATAGAAGGAAGAGTAGAAATAGAAATAGAAATAGTAGTAGAAATATTTAAAGGCTTTGCATAGCTTATTTTGTTAATTATCTCCTTACTAAGCTTGTTTTGCTGAATCGAATAACCCTCAAATTTTATAATAAATTAAAAAAATTAATGCATTCAATGGAAAGCGCTTTGTTCAGTAGAAACCATCTATATAGGGAAGTTATCGAATGCCTGATACAAGTTCTTTTTTGCTTACTACGGTAATGCTTTTGCGTTACTAAAGATAGACTTTACGGCCATCATGACAACTTTAAAGTCTTTGCTGATAAAGCAATGGATGGATGGACAGACAAAAAAGCCTATGGAGAGAGAGTGCTAAATCAACTCAAAATTGTGCGCTTCGTGAAGAAACTAATATAAATTCCTCTACGTGTGGATTAAAGGACGGGTAACTTCAATAGTAAGACTTTAAAATGTTCACGGATCGCAATTAATCACGTTTGACAATAATTTCTTAAAATGTTTATTATTCTCTGCTAAAAATAATTGAATTTTAATGTTTTCACATTGAAAACTCATTAATCTTAATGAATTTCAGTTCTAGAAGCTAAAATCTCTTTGTCACTATCACCGTCATTAATGTATTCAATTAAACACATAAGAAAAAGAAGCGAAAAATAACAAGGTGTTTCTCTTCTACTACAGCTGCAAGCAACTTGTTGGACAATGTTTATCTAAATAAGAAATTTTAGTATTCACTGTATTCGTAAATAAATTAAATTCAAATAGAAGACATATACTATACGGATAGGTATTAAAATATGTAATCAAACACAATATAAATGATGAAAAAATAACACAAATAACAGAAAGTGGATAACAGAAATGATGTAAAGCTCGATTGACATTGAACACCATTGAAATCACCCAGGCTTGAGGTATGAGTAACGACAGAATATGAAGAGTAATCTGGGAATGTTAGGGCTTAAATCAAAATAATTTATCATCTTCTCATGACCGAGTGATATTGAGACAAGCCCGCTGAGCACCTCTGTTCTTCTGCGTAAACCAAAGTAAACGATAATTTAAAGACTGAGGCATGACTTGCAATTTCCGTTTTATTATCTTATCTTAGATTGAAGAATATTTTTATCAGGCCATCTACCTTTTGAACTTTTTACTCATATTAAATTATTTGGACCAATTTTTAATGTTGTTTTTATGCAGAGTGGCATTGCGGTTGTTGCCAACCACTTAATAATTAGCACTAAAACCTAAAACCGTAAATAACTGCACATTTGCAACATATGGCAAACACCTTCATTGAAAAGTCGTTGTGTGGCTGGAACATACTTCACGTTAATGGCCAAAATGAAAACGCATACATATACATAGCTGAGCAAACTGAGAGCAGTGACAACCTTTGCTTACATGCATGCACTTATAAACACACACACACACACACACACACACACGCAAAACATATGCAATAACCTGTGCAATAAAGTTCGGTAACAGCATCTCCTATATAAAGTAGGCAGACATTATGCAAGTCTAGTTGCTCCTTTATATCACTCGATAGCAGTAACCTATGGTGGGTATTGTGTTTGTTACTGCTGCTGTTGTAAATGGCATTTAAAATGGCTTGGTTTTGACTTTAATTGACTCACAAATCAACAACGTATTTTATACCACAAATTGTACGGTAATTAGTGGGCTCATGCTGCCATTGCTATGTTGTTGCTGTTGTTACTATTTCTACTATGTCTACCACTACCGCTATATTCCTTTATATAAACTTGCTTACTCTTACTATATAATGCTTAAATGTATATATATACATACACACACATCGTCACACTTATAAAATATAATATTTTCAGCGTGTGTTTAGCTTGTTTGCGGTAATTTATTACGTGGCAAATGTTATTTTGCTTGTGATTATCACACGAGATGGCACAAAAACCACCTGCCAAGTTCTGTCTGCTTATAAGTAACTGTACGCTTATCAGTGCTGTTGCTGTCATTGAAAAGCTGCTTAATGCCTATGTTAATTATAATGCTAATGAGCGGGTGTAATTATGTAAATTTACAATTTTCAATCTGCACACAAGCAAGCTGAATGAGAGAGAAACATCCGTACTTACCACACGGGAAGACATATTTCTTTCAATCAATTCGTTTCTGCCAACGATCCGTAGTAATTTTTGGGGACTCATTATAATCAGATGAAAAAACACATGGAGTTATTTAAAAAAATAAATAAATAATTCGAAAATGCGTCGTAAAAGACAGAAGAAGGAAATTCAAGGAAGATGTAGATAAAGAAATGCTTTTTGTAATAACTTACTCTTGTCTAGAATCTTAAGGAAAATGTATTCATAGCATAAAGATAATTGTATCTTCGTCTGATATGTCTTCTTTTTCCGATGACTTACAACAAATTTAACATTAAATTGTCCGATAATATAGTTTACGAAAGTTTGGTATATCAAAGAAATAGCACTTTTTTCCTAGGATGGTTTGTACGAGTCTTTTGCTTGGAGACAAAGACCGAAACTAGTTTTCACTTGTTCAAGCAAATACTCAAGTTATCCCATTCGCGTTCTTGTTTAAGCAAACTTTTTAACTACTACTGCTACGCCCCCCATTGGATGTAGGGGATATATCGTAGGCTTTCTCGAAATTCTTATTAGTACATCAACTATTACAAATATCATATAAGCATACGCGTTGAGATTGTTATGCATACATTTTTAGACTTTTCCCAAGTTTTCTTATTGACACGTAAATGTTGTTCTTTTGCACATTTGATCTCGATTGTCGTCATTCCTTTCCCTTCCTTCATTGAAAGCGATAAATGAGGCAAGAGAAGATAAACTCTTAACTAAGCCTTAATGGTACGAAGCACCAAGAATCAGAATCGAACCTCAATTTCAGTCAACTTCAAGACTACGTCAACTCGGATTTATTTCAACGTACAGTTTTCTATTATTCTACCTTGGAACTTTCTCAACATTTCTTGAATTTATTATTCGTTATCATGTAGATTAGAACATATTGTCCGAAAAAATGTCACATGTTTGACTGTCACGTAGACATTGCTATGCTTGTAGTTACATGAAAACACACATTCCAACCCCGAAAGCCATCAATAATAAACTTGTTTGTAGGGTGCCAAAGTTAGTTTTAGACAGTCCAAGAAGCCTATTTTGCGAACGTAATAGTAAATCGACATTATAGCTATTTCCAATGTTATGAATAACTTGCCAAGGGCAAAACACAATTCGTGAAGTAGAAATTGAATCATAATTGCATCATCACACCGGAGACACAAAGAAGGCTGAAACTTTGAAATCTGTTTTCTGAAAAGCAAGTTTTTCAAACTTATCCCACGTTAAGTGGGATTACTTTGCTAAATTAAAATTTGTTGATTCTATAGCCGGTTTTGAAGAAATTTATCGAAACAAAAAAAAGGAAGAAGAAGAATAACCGTATCAGTGTTGTCTTTTTAAAGATCAGTCTTGCAAACTAAGCTAAGTAAACTAAAGATTTTAAAAAATATATGCTTTGATTTTTCCTTAGCGTAACAACGTAAGAGAGACCAAGAGGAAAAACTATTGTCGTCAGAAAACTCCTACATCTTCCGTTTGCTCTGAAAAGACAAGGATATAAAAAATGTATAAATTTTTTAAGACTTGTAGCTTTCATATGTAAAACCCCGAATATATCAAAATGAACAAAAGGTGATATTATTATGCCTCACGTGTTGGTTTTGTTGCCCATTTGCCACTATGAAGCATAAGCTTCTTTAGAAATAAAACCATCTCACGTTTTATGTTAGTTTTTAAACCAATTATAACCTCACTAATAGCTACTAATTGAATAACTCAATGTAATCGATAAATTCGGAAAACAATAAGAGGAGAAAAAAAAAAAAAAAAACATTAGAGAAACAATACGTTCAGCATGAGGTTTGTTGAAGACACATAGAAGAAACCGGATTCTAACACATAAACACCTAAAGCGTATAGATACATATACACAGAAAAGCATAAATCATACAATTTCGGAGGATATACAAAGAAAAAAACTTTCATATTGGAAAACTTATAGATAGACAAAAGTGCAATAAAGTTTATCCGCTTATACAACACATGTAGAAAAGATGATGATGAGAACGATAATCTCTTATACAAAAAAGTGTGTATCTATGTTTATGCTATAGTGTTAAGCTGCCATAAATGCAGACACTACACTTTGAGATACTTACATAGACAATAGAACAGTTGGGGAATATTGTGAAAATGTTTCACAGCTAACACTGGCAGTCAGTGTAAAAGGTAATGGTGTGTGTTGGTCATTGAGCCATTAGTTGAATATCGACAACATCCGTTTGTTGGTATATTGTGTGTGGCTGTGTGTCAGTTTGTGAATGCGTATACCGTTCATGTATGTTCGTAAGCAAGTTTGTAAAACGACGACAAAGTTTTACACTGTTTTTATCATGTTCAACTCACACATAGATGCGCACCTCCTCTTTACCTATAAGTTGATGATACATGTGTTGAACATATGTTGTGCTAATATGAGAACTTTTAGCTAAACCGGAAATTGAAGGCGTCATTTTGCTGACCGTTGCTGTTTTTTTTTTTTTGGAAATGTCCATACGTATACGTAGCAAATTTTTTTCTCTGTGTTTCCTTAACACATTACTACTGCAAGCATCTGGATTGAGGCAAAGGTAATAGATTAATAACTTTTATTTTTGCTTTAAGGTGATATTCTGTATAATAAAGTTTTTCGTAAAGCAAGTAGATTTCTATCTTGTAAAGTTAAAATTCATAAATCTGTCGAATAAGCAATAAAATCAATCGTTTATTTTCATACTGAAATCTAGTGTAATATTAAAGTCACGGTAGAAGAAAAAAAAACAAAGAATTTAAGACAAAAGTTTCAATTTAGTATTTGAGAATTTTTCAACAAAATTCGTATTTATTTAAATTATATTCGCTCATATATACTGGAATCATACCGGCCACAAAGACAAGCACACATCATTGGTTTAGATAATGTATTGAAATGAACCTGAAATCGCGTATGATCTCAATTTCAATTTCATTCGTTTTCTTGCTCGCTCCCTAGGTGTTATTGTGTGTTAAATAGCAATTTGGCATAAGTGACAAGCGTAAATTACATTAAATTACGCGCAACAAATACTCGAATATAATACAACAAGTACAGCAAACTGACTCAATTGCTTATATTTTATAGGATTATTGAAGACGTGATAGCGTGATGAAGCGCTAAATACATATGCTGTTCAAACGAACTCTAACACGAATACGATATCGAAAGGAAAATTAATGAATTTTGAAAATGATTGTAATTAATTGACAAAAGCATAAATTAACAAAGCCAAAGCATTTTAATTGAGCGACATGCTCCAACTCAAATTGAGATGGGAAACGTATCTTAAAAGCGCGGTAAAAAGATGTTTGCAAACCACAGCCCATTCTTAATCTTAGTCTTAGAAATTTATGCGTTCGTGGCGTTAGTAAAAGAGAAACAAAAAGTCTAACCCATATACGTAGTATATATAGAAATTGAAAATTATTGTTTTGTTGTACTACAAGTTTTCTGGGCTGATTTTCTATTTTTTACAATAAGTGCGGTACGAAGTTATATTAAGTTTTCGTAGAGATTCTGAATCGATCTAACCTTGTCTGTATGTCTGTCCGTCTTGTTTTCTCCAATTCAACTTGTGTTCTGACCCCAATTTTCAAGATATTTTTTTAACGAAATTTGGTAGATTCGCTTGTTTTGGCCCAAAGCAGAACGCTATCGTAAATAGTTCAGATCGGACCACTTCCTCACGCACTTCCCATACAAAGCTTTATTTTGGAAAATCCGCATATGAATAACAGTGTTAACTGAAGTTGTGTAGGGTATGTAATGGCAGGCTGTCGCCCATTATTGTGTTTTAATTTATTTTTCGAAATAATTTATTTATATTGCAACATGTATTACCTTAAAGTGAAATAATTCTTGCAAACACTTTTTGAAAATTTGAAAATTTTATTTTTTCTCTTTCTAAAAATTTGACTGTTTGCATGTATGTGTTTACCCCAAGAAATATAAATTTGAATATTCACCGACCGCACACTTTTCCGTAATAAATCATTTCCAAGCCATTGCCAAAATTGGCAGTTGCCAGGCACGAAAGCAGACGAACGGTGCAGCAATATCGCAGGAGAGCAGACCGGTCGTTAAATCAATGGCAACAAATTGGTGGTTTTTCACAGGTGAGTGCATGATGATCAACTGCATTCAAGGCAATTCATGTGGAATGTTAACTGAATGAATGAATGAACAAAAGAATGAACAAATGCATGAATGGGTATGTGTGTGTGTGTGTGTGTGTGCAATACAAAAGCCTACGAATATTTATCATTAAATGCATAGCAATTGCATACAAAAGTCAAACAATTGAAGAGATAGACAGGAAGCTTTATACAAACCTACTCTGCCTACCTTTAAAAAACAAATTTGTTTTTTTTTTCTTTTTTCTTTTTTTGATTTACGCCTTCACTTTACGTGCAATTGAACTTTAGTTTACCATTTTAATGGCCTTGACAAATTGTGAAATTTATTATAGCTGCATATTTATAAGCATTTAGTAAGTTTTCTATGGCTTCTATAGGTGTCGGTCTAAAGCCTAGCGCGATGAATATTCCAACTTTAGGCAATTGACTGACAAGAGTCGCAATTTTTTGTTACGTTAGCAACATCAATAATTCAGCGTAAAATATATTTTCAGATACCATTTGTTCGCTTTTGTTGTTGTTGTTGTTGTTGTTGTTGTTATTTTTTTCTACAATTTTTATTAGAAGCTTTATGCTATACGTTACGTACGTGTTAACAACTGCAACAATAAACTGTAATTGATGTGCATTCAACAAGGACAATAACAACAACAACAAGAATTTTGACAAAGAAATTTAAAAAAAAAAGAAGCGAAAACTAACCAAATTGTACAAATAGAAATTTTTTTTTGTCATGATACGACAACTTACTGCATTGTACATATATCTGATGGTATCAGAGAGAACAAAACAAATTTGTACGCGTATGCTAGACGCGTGTTTGTATAACACAACATGATGCTTGTTTTCTTTTTCAAAACCTATTTGCATTTGGAAATATGCCTCATTCGACGTATGCTTCTTTTTCGTTTTTCTTTTTTGTGTTTGCTGTAATTTATGTTATGTTAGAGTGTGCAATTTTTAAAACCTTTACAATGTGTGAACTTTTTTCAGAATTGAAGTAGAAAAAAAAAAAAACGTTGCTGCAACATTTTTGAGGAAAAGGCATTTAAATATCAATTTACTTCAAAACAATAATTTTAAAAACTTCAAGAAAAATAAAAACATGTACAAACGAGAAAACTTAGTGCAATCCAATGATACATTCGCGATGCTTGCGTTGCGGTGAAGTCTTCAGATCAAATAAAAAGTTTCAAATATCGAAAAGCTGCCACCTCGTTCTCCCTATTTTCACAATCGTACTTCATCGACCTGTTCAGATCAATAGCGTATCTCGACTACAAGTCATTTTGGAAGTCGTATTGACGTAAGCAACATATTGATATATTGGGGCCCCATAAAAAGGTGGCAATGTGCCTCACTTGTTGTGCAACGCTTTTTATTCATTTTTTATTTCTATTTATCCCAGTTTTACTCTCGATATAATCCAGTTATGTGCACTCTCCTTTCTGTATATCGTGCTGTCTTCATTTGTTACTATCATCATAATTTGTTTAGAGCAAATAAATAAATTCTACAACTAAAAGGGGGATGGACAACAAGAGGGATAGCGACTGACGCTACAGGCCTCATTTGTTTTTTAACGATAGACTATATGGTTAGTCCAATCGCTTTAATAAAGTCAATTGGCGTTATATTCTCCGCATACTTTCTGGATGTTTGTAGGGTTAGCTGATCCGGAAGAGAGTCTTCAAAAATGGGGCAAATTTTGGCATCCACAAAAAGTAGGTTTAGGGATTTTGTCGACAATGCAGATCCGAGAAGTTTTCAACAATTCATTATTAATAAAGAAATCGCGCAGAGATAGAACAGTATTGATCGACTGGTTTCAAAATCTTGTGCTGAAGAAGAATGTCGGCATATAGTGGGATTTCTGCTCTCTTCTCTCTGTATCTCGATAGCACAAAGGCTATGACAAAAAATAATATCTTTTTATAAAAGCCTTAGTTATAAGATTAGGTTTAAAAGAAATTGGCTCCGTAACGAATGCTTGCTAACAAGTACGAGATCTTCTAGTTTTACAAATCAACAGACATCGTCTCTCTTTTACTGAAGTTTGGAATTGCAATTGGAAGGCATTCAAAGAACTCGCTGTCGATAGGAACAATATAAGAAAAGTCGGATGAGCACCAACATTAAGTTAACAATCACTGCTTGCTGTGTAAGATATCACTTGGTACATAAAGCAAGCAAGCAAGCGCTTAAAAATGTTAAGAAAAGGTAGTAAGTACACGATACAAAAGTTTTGACTTACTTAGGTAAAAAATTTGATTAATGGATAAATTGAAGGATTTATTGAAAGCACATTTTAGGAAAGAAAATCCCTACGTTAGCATTAAAGAGTTGAATTTAAATCCACCGTAGCATTGTTTATTTGGTTTATCGATTTTTAAGCCTTACTTAGCTAACCATTTCAACACATATCTATTTACATTTTCAATCAAAATTGATTTCGTTTATATTATTTTACGATATTTTGTCAGCAAATTAGTTCCGCTATGCAAAAACAAAAAAAAAAAAAAAAAAAAATATTTATACACACACGTCACCATCGTCATCGCTGTCGAGTGAAAAATATCGCTATCACTTCCTGCTGTGATGTGAAGGTAATTTTAAAATCAAATCAAACGATGTCACATGAAAATCACAACACATGGCTAAAGCACTTTGACATACATACATACACCATATACACGTGTGTACGTACATTCTTACATGTTATATGCTGGTAATGATATAAGAAATAACACTAAAATTCACACCCTTACTTGCATACACATACATACATACATACATACATGCATGTTGATATCGAAAAATGTAACAAATCCTTTCAATTGCAACAATTCTAAAGGATAAATAGGATAAAAATCAAATTTAAATGGTAAACAAATTTCTGGTGATTTTCCTGCTATTCGCCCTTTTGCAGTAATGCTAGAGCTTCAGCCTGAGTTGTTATGTTGACAGAACTTTTCACTTATGTTAGGCAACAGACTAAGCAGATTTACGCCCGAATTCAAAAGACATGCCATAAAAAGTGTCTTAAAAGAAAAAAAAAAAGAAGAAGAAGAAGAAATAGAAAAGGAGACATTTAAAAGTAAACATTAGGGGTTTGGTATATCGACACATATGTAAATGTTTGTGTCAGCGTGTGTATGCGTGTGTGTGTGTATGAGAAATCACATTCTTAACATAATCAAAGTAAAAATTGCGATTTCATCAATACGTCGAATTTTTTTAAACGAACGGGTAAACAAAAATTTACATATACATGTTAAACCAACTGCGATGGTACGGTGGATTCTCAGATAAGGTGTGAAAATCGAAGAACTTTATCATCAAATCGCACAAAAAGCAAATGAATCCCTTTAAGCAATAATATAAATCGAATTAAAGTTTATTTGTAACAAAGTAAGAAAAAAAACACTACAAACAAACACTACACATACAAGTATAAATGAAAATTTTCATAACTAATGCATACATACATGAATGACACTTCCTCCTCCTGCTCCTGCTCCTGCTGCTCGTCCTCCGTCTTCTTTCGTCAAGTTATATGAGACGGCATTCGTATGAACCACAAAAAAGGAGATTATACGGAAATTATATTTTCAATTTCATTTATTTGAAGTTTATGTAACCACAAGAGCACGTAGGAAATAGTTGTTGTTCTTGTAACTGCTGTTATTATAACGGGAGATGATGAAGAGAGTGTATTTGCGAGATAGCATTTTGCAAAGATAAATTTCATCTGATTTCACGCAAGCACATAAAAATCTCACATTCGTGCACTAACTCACTCGCACGTACGATCTTAGAAAATGAATAAATGGAAAAAATCAAACGCTAAATATTTAAGAAACTATTACAGTGGAATCAGTTAGCAAATATATGCAAGTCTTGCAACCAATGCAAACTTCCTCTGAGTGCCATTCCTTGCAAATTTTTGCGATCCGTAATCTTAGAAATTTCCTACGGGGATGGAACGAACTCCAGGTTTTATTAATCGAAAAAATGTTGATGAAATTTTCACCGCAAATTTTGAAAATCGGAAAAGCATTCTTTGTTAGTAATTTTAAAGATCGTTTGCTATTTTCTAAAGAAGATATTCGTAATGTTTATATTTTCGGTGAATAATTTAAAAGTCGATTGAAGTTATGGTGAAAAATTGAATGCAAAATTTAAAAATTTGTTCAGTGATTCTCTTCTCCTGCATATGCTAAACCGTGTTTGACTAGGTTAGAGCGTATATAACTGCGTGTTTTCAACGAGTCCTTTTTTGTGGTTAGCTTCCGTGATATATGGAAGGCTGCCGCATAAGAAGTAACCATCTTCGTCCTTGGTTATATTGTTTATTAATGGCATTCCTTTATATATAAATGTCCTATTTCTCTCCGAGGACTGTTCGATCACTTAACTTAGTTGATGTCGTGAGCTTTCTACAAAACGATATTGAATTGATTTAACCGGAACGTTATGTTGCTGAACTGGAATAACTGTAAATAGTTAACTCTCTCAAGGTCCTTCTTTCTGTTCGTCAATTATTTTATAGTTCACCATAGACTGAATAATGTTTCACTTAAATTCGAAAAGTTACAGTGTCTACAATATTATACACATTAGCGTAAGCAGCCTTTACCGAGACATCATCCTTTACCATATCACATCGAACACCCTATTCCAATTCATTCTAATTGTTCAGAAAATCTAAAAACATTAAGGCATTAAGGCTGCGAGCGCTAATGAAAACCAGGCTATCATCTGAAAAAAACATGGCGTTAGTTAGAAGGAGAATAAACTGACATAGTTCTTCAAAACTTTCATAAGATTTCCTAAAGCCAAGGTTACACGGACTAAGTACGTAAAAATTGTTCCAAATGTTATCTTTTTAAAACTTTCCATAAGGATGGAAAACCTCAACTACTGTTAGTTCTTGTTTCTGTTTTATTCTAAGCAAATAGACTATCGTGGACTACTGTTCGGTTACGCCATTTAAATCTCAAAAATTTTTCTTTACATTTCCATGTGAAAATAATCGCTATGGAAAAAACTAAAAAGGTTTCAATGTAAATTTTTATAAATGTACGCATGCATGTGCATATTAGTCTGTTTGTTTGCATATATGAATTTGCTTAAGGAAAACCTATGAACTACATATGCGTAAATCGTAACTACTCAGTGATTATGTTTAAATAAGAAATTTTATAAGTAAGTGCAGCTCCTCTCTCTCTATCTCTCTCTCTCTCTCTCTTCCTCACCAAAAACCGTTTCGTAAAATGTTAGAAACCTATAGAGAGGGTTTAGATCACTAACGTAACGTAAGTAACGCATGCATGTACGTACGTACATACTTGGCTGATATATTTGCGACTATTTTAGCAAGAAATGAATTCATCTACTTCTATGAATGTCTAAACATGTACGAAAACATGCTAAGGCAGACAAGCGATGGCAAGACTTGCAGCAACTGAAATATTTTTTGTCTAAACTCGAATATTTTGTAAATTATATGTTTGTCTAAGTAACAAGGAAAAAAGACATGCCCGCATCTAAGATGTACGCAATTTAATAGGGAGTGGTAAAGGAGGTGGATAAATTTATATACATATACATACGTAAATGAGAGCATATATGCGCACCCCAATAGTTTTACGTACAATTTAAATGCTTTATGCGATGCAATGAAAACAATATTAATTTCAAATATTACGTAGAAGGGAATCAGAGGAAAGTTTTTTGAAAATAATAATATTTAAATTTAGCAAAAATGTAGTTTATTTTTCGTTGGAGAAAAAGTTGGAAAATTCATTTGAAAAGAATAGAAAATGCTTAGAAAGTTAGTGGCAAAGCAGACGAGGGGTGGAGAAAGTAAGCTAAGTATGATTACAAAACTATGGATTTATGGTTTCTTAATGTTTCGCTTGTATAAGGAATAAGTTGCTGGGTTGTTGTAGCAAGTAGAACGTGTTTTGCTTTGATTATTAGAAAACAGAAGCAGAAGTGGAAGAAAAAGTAAACTATTACTCTAAGCACTCAAGTGTGAATGCAAATGATAAGCAGTGAAATAAAAGAAAAAAAAACACATAGAGAGACAGAGAGACAGAGAGAGAGAGAGAGAGAGAGAGAGAGAAGAAAAGAGAAATTAGCTTCAAAACTAAAATTCCTCTTCAAAATAAATTCAATTAATTTTTTTTTTTACTTTTTTTACTTTTTATTTTTAATTGGATATTTACGGCTTTCATTCATATTCTACTCACCTTGGTCTGAATATTTAGCTATAAAAAATAAAATAAATAAACGAAGCAAAAAAAATAAAAAAATAAAAAAAGAAATCTGATGACTGCTAGCAACTCAAAGTGATAGACATTTAGACAACAGCAACTACAACAATTACATGATATTCTAAATGCAACAATTTACTCGTCAGTTGAACAAATAAATGGTCATATGTTTCTTATGCCCCTAAACGGAGGCCACAGATTCATTAATTATGTCATTCCGTTGGTAACAGTCACGAGTGTGCAATGAATTCCCCATCAATCGTACATAGTGTAGATTAATGTGAGATCCGTGAAGTTATACAAACCGCATGCATGGTCCGATAATTGATTTGTGCGTCTTCTTGTTCGTTTTCATATCTAACGGCGAATTCAGAAGAGATTAAAGTCACAATTTCCACGTAGTTCTCGATACACCCCAGCGACTTAAGTTGAGGCAGGGAACTTGAAAGAAGTGATTGCTAGAGCTATATCTCAGAAATACGCCAAACTGCATTTAACTACAAACTGATCTGACGATCTAACCTACTCGAGGAGTATTCGGAGCATTCGTCGCAAAGCGAAAATAGTTTTTTCACTCGTTCATGCCCCAAACGTATCTATATGAGTGTTTGTATGAGCGACAACGTATACGGCATTGTGGATGCACTCGATTTCTTCTTGTCTGCTGGCAACAAAATTAGAAAAAGGAAAAAACAAAAAAAAAGAGAAAGAGAAAGAAAATTAAATGCCGTGTAAAAGATGCACCTTTCAGGTGCTGGTGTGTGACATACAGCTGTCAGCGAAAGTTATTTATAAAAATTTAAGTGCATTCTTGCATACTATGCCAAGAAGTACAAATTCTCGCTTTTGTTGTTGCAATTGCTGTTGGACTTGCGTTGATTTTCATCAAAATGCAAGCATGCAAAATATTCTTAAAAAAAAAAATTAATTAAAATAAATAAATTACTAGTTAATAATAACTTTGTAGGCATTTGCTCTAGCGTCTAGCTTTCGGGTATGTCTTGTCATAAACTTTAATAAAAGCAACCCCATGTATGTGTCAGCATATATGTATGCGTACTTGTATTAAATATGATTTTTGAAAATTTCTTTTAACGCTTTTACAGCTTCTTTGTGTGAACAAAGAGCGGTTAAGAAAATCGTGTTTATTGTATCGAAGTCACAGAAGTGAGGTGCAAAGGCTACTACCAGCAACTGAAAGTAATAATCGAAGAATTTTCTTAACTAACTCGTTTTCAAAATTTAGTTTGTAAGTGTATTCGATTGTTTTTGATACCGTCCGCATTCAAGAAACTTTGCGGGATACTCCGTCCTTCTGGCTTCTCCCTCATTGCAGCTTTTCCTTGCCAGTGCGATGACAACACCTCGCGTTTTTCGTTTTTGTTTAGTAAGAGAACATGCAGCATGATGGATGACGTACTAAGGCGGAACCTCATAATAATATCTGAATGGGGTTGAATAGATAAGGTAAGCTTTAACACCACCAAAACCCAAAGCCGTTCCCTAACGCACAGGAAAAATGATCAATAACTGATCTCTTTGATTATGTCAATGTAGAAGGATCGGCAACCCTTGATGTTCTGGACATGAGAATAAAAAACGATGTTCGCTGGTGAGAACATGTGCTGGAAATGTCGAAAGACACAGTAAAAAACTTAGATCTTTTAAAGCAAAGCAAAATGTTCTTCACTACTGCCAATATCCACATCATTTACATCGCCTAAATCCAGCTAAAATTGGAGTGTTGTATGAGCGGCAGCCTTCAAACTATCCTTGGAAGCCCTCAACTGCATACAGCGAAAGGCTCAGGTACTAATGGGCGACGAAAGTGTATTCAAAACTCTCGATACCCTTGAGCATCGGCGTAAAGCGGGCTACGCAGTCGTTATGTGTATTCAGGGCAAGTGTTCTACTGAGATGAAAAGATTTATCCACCAATCAAATCCTTTAACAGAACTACACATCTTTCTCAGCGTTCTCGTCCGCTCGTCGTAGAGTTACCTTTATACCGCACAAAACAATACCGTGACTCGAAGTTTTTTAACCGTACTACCCTCCGTACTTGATCGCTCCACTTTCAAGTCGAACGTTCACAAATACTACTCCTTTTCTTCTGCTCACTCTTCCTATAACCCTTCGAGATCATCACAGTGCCCGCATGTATAGGAGACATCGCCCGCCGAGTGTCTTGTCATAAAAAATAAATATATATATATATTAGTATAATGAACTCCATTAAGCAAATATGAAGAGGGAGAACCACACATCCATATATATTAGTAGGTCAACTTGGTAGGCTTTTAAAGGTCTTTTCCTTAGATTGCTTTCACTACCAAATAGCAATCCGTATAATAATTTATATTGGAGAAAATTATTTGCGATGACTTGATGTCGTATATAACTATTCATAAATATGCTGAAAAGTCTTTTATAAATGGTAGCATTCATATATATGCGTTTTCCTGAATATTGCAAACGGGAGATCAAAATTAGAACATATTTACGCTGCGGTGGTTACAAAAATTTGAAAAGTAAACATTTATTGGTTTGTTTGATTTAAACTGAGGGAGGAACAATTTCTTATAAATAAAAATATTTTTTTAAAATTATACATTCATTGATGCACCACTACATGGGGTATGAAAGTAATTATAACAAACATTGCGCACAGCAAACATGTTTCCCCGTAATGTTCATTTTAATGATGCGCGAAACTTTAACGCACTAAAAACTAAGGGAATAAATTTTCTTTTGCAAAGAGGAGAAAAGAAGATGTCTTTTAATGAGCTTGATGGCTGATCTGGGCGTCAATTCCGTATTTGAATTAAAATTTGCCTGACAAAGTGCCAGTGCCAGTGTCAGTGGAAGTGCATATAATATAGCATATGTAGAATGGTGCCTCAGATGCAACAGAAATTCAAGTCATTAAAATTTTAGTTGATTTTAGTATTTTCAGGGCTTCAAATTCTTTCTCAAGTGCAAAACGAAGTTCAACCCACCCGGAATGGAAAAAAAGGAACAAAACAAAAAAAAAAAAAAGAAGCATTTCATTTATATAGACTTTTGTAGGTATATTTATGTAGATGTGCGCGCGAGTCAATGCTTCGTCGAATGCAAAAGTGCTGATATTTTGCAATAATTATGTTTGCTTTTCTTTGCACAAATATCATATATTTTTACCAAAGAGTGTTTTTATCAGTTTTCGTTACAACAATGTCAATACAAATTATGTCAATACGTGCTTATATGTATATATGTGCATATATATATATGTGTGTCTTTGTGCATGTTTAAGTTGCAACATGAGTAGCCGTAATAGTAGTAAAAGCAGTGAAAC
>CCAG010015188.1:0-18104 GCA_001077435.1 Glossina morsitans morsitans
GAAAAAGGCATAGTGCAGGGTGTCTTAAAAATCACAAAAGATTCGAATTTTGCGTTGGTTTTTATCTTGACGGCAGCATTAATCGATAAAATTGGAAAATTTTGCATTCAGTAAATCCATGAGTGATTGCAGAGAAGATTGGGCATTGAATTTTATGTTGGAGGCATCATCGCGAACTAATTCCCGTTGAAAATGCGGCTGGTCAGGCAACAGCAGTTAATGGCGCTCTCTATTGCGATACAATAGTCAAATTTTTTGTATCTTAATTGCAAAACATGGATGGGGATGACATGTCATACAGTCCGACGAAAAATTCAATTACTTTCCTAACGAAAGTCGCCCGCATTTCTATGAAATTGGCATGGAGCGTTTCACCAAAAGAGTACGCATATAGTAGTAAAGCCTTGGAGGCCATTTATCTGATATGCTATTCCGTATACAACTTTACATTGTATGCGTTATGAATCCACAAAACATAAACAATTTTGTCGCAACACAACTCCAACAATTTTCATTTTTTTCATACCATTCTACGACGAATGTTTTTATGCAAAAAGCAATATAATTGTCACCCCCTACGTATTTCACAAGACAGCAGTATGCGCCTTAAACATTTCGTCTTTTTATATAGATTCAACTTTTCACTAGTTACACTACGTGTTGCAAAGAGTCTTCAGTTAAAGACAGCTCGAGAGAATGGTTCCGGTGTTGCGCTTTTTTTAATATTTTTTAATAATGCTCTCAGACTTTAAATAAGACGTACCTTCCTCGATAATTGTTACTATTCTTCAATCGTTTCGTTTAATCCAGTCATTCATAAAGCCTTATGTTTCTTTAAAGAACGGCTTTCCGAAATAACGCGGTATATGGGAGATGACCAAACTATTTTCTATAGCGTTCTCTCCTTGGACCAAAACCTGTCGGTGTACCAAAATTTCTCAAAATTGCGACCTATAGGTTGGAAACCAATATACCTGGACACACATCGCACAGACAGACGGACAAAAAAGTTTCGTATAACAACAGACGGGTCTATTTGGGCTGCTCTGGGTGTTGTGCACATCCTCACAAACTTAATATACGCTACTTAATGTGTGCTATAAGGTATAAAAACATAATTTAAGGCTCTGTTCCAGTGATTTATCCCCTTACCATGTGAAAAGTACTGTATTGAAAACATTGATGCGCTTGTAAATATGTCAGTTGATGAGTTGATAAGTAGAAAATAAAATCCGATAGCCCAGTGGTAAATAATTAAGAAACATTCGCGAAGGATTTCACTATAGTGGCAGTAGTGGAAAAGAATTATTGAGATCAATGTAATGTTTCGAATTCCATTCAGTGAAGTATGCGTATTATTTTTTAATCTTAATTAATTTGAATATCTCATTAAGACAAATTGAAAAGCTTTCTTTTTTCCTTTAGCATTTTCCACTTAACTTGTCTTATATTTCCATCAAAGTCAAAATAAACAAATAAGCAAATAACGAAGATTCAGTATCGCATCAGTCATTTGGTAAATAAAATGCAATAAATATATTTCCTGATTCGTAAATAACAGCATAACAATGACAACAACAAAAACAACAAAAAAGAAGAAGAAGAAGAAGAATAGGAATTGGAAAATTCATTTAATTTCTTATAGACAGATAATGTTTTAAAAAACAAAAACAACCGACCAAACAATCATTTACATTTACATAGAAATTCAGGCTCATCTCATGCAAAATATAATTAAAAACCTAGAGAGAAACGTAATATAGAAATAAATAAAAATGGATGAGAGGATGAGCAGGGAAAAAAAATACATAAATAAATAGAGGGAGTGATGGGGGAAAAGAAGAATAACTTACCAAGGTATGTTTCATGTTGCGGCATGAACTCTTGCATTTCCGACAGCAGCACAGCCATGTCCTGTGAATCTTTTGTAATACTGCATAATTCCTCCTGATTAAAATCCGGTGTTATTTGTTTACACAACAGAATTTGACTTATGACATTGCCAAGATTGGAAGGACCAGCACGATTTTCTGCACATGAACAAACGCACACCGTCACACACACACAGGCCCACATGTGCACATATACATGTACATTTTTATAAATACATTTGTGTACAGACAACCGCACAAAACCATAGATGAATAAAGGCAAGAGCCCAGCAGCAATATATAATATAGGAAAGCAATTTACAAAAAAAAAAAGAAAAGAAAAACGAGAAAAAACCAAGAATAAGAAACCGTTTCAACTGCATTACGAAGAGAAAATTTTTATAAATTTCTTTTAATTTTTTATTTATTTTTTTTTCTTTTCTTAAAACAATAAGTGAAGGTTTGGTGTTTGCTGCAACAAATTGCTTCCTACTCGTATTGCACATGATTTATTTGAAAACTTGCTACGTGCCACTTGGCTTCAAACATATAATCTTGATTGCTATCTCTGCTCTAATTATCGACTCAATAAATAAGTAGGTTTCTAATTTATGTGCATTAACAGAGTATCAAGGAAAGCTGTGTTCGCCTTAAAGAGAATATTGCTTGCTTCAATGCCTCGACCATGTAGTTAGCTCAGTAAAGGGAAAACCCGTTTTCGTTGATTATCGTCATTCTTTTCCTGAAATTTCGCAAAATCGTTATATATTTGCGCAATATTTTAAAGTAGTATTTGATGTACTTTGTAAATATAAATTAATAAGAAGAAGTTTTCTAACTACTCTGAGCATGATCGTAAGCAAATCAGACTCGGACTTTTGAAACTTAGTTGTGCAGGTGAAGTTCTGAAACCCGTCTATGGTGCTCCTATTGTGGACTCGCTGTTACGGGTAAAGATCAGAGAGCTTGCAGTTATCGATACAGTACACAGTGTTCTTACCATCCAATGAAAAATCTTTCGTTCGTAAAATAGCTTTCACGTAATATACTCAAATTCGGAACGAGTTTACTCGATATCGAGAACACTAAATCAATCCCTGTTCTTCCGTGCCAATCCTTGAGATCGATAGTCGCACAATACCAAACGGATGGAGAGGCAAGAAATTCCTTTAGCTGGTTCTTTATGGGATTTCTTAGTGTTAGAAGTTAAAGGACAAACTTTGCATATTTTCATTCTTCGTACGGTGCCTATAAAAAGAACAGATCTACAGGTTTACTCCTCACTGTTATTGATCTTCTTTCCTTGTCCTTTTTGGACCATAACATCTTTATATGACTGCATTATATAGTTATCCTCAAGGGAGAGAATAATTTCAATTGTCATCGATTATATGTGCGTACGACTTGTAAAATTCTATTTATTACCCAAACAAAAGTCACACAATGTGATGCACGACCTTCGTAAACAGTGGCGTTATTAGTGTCTGGTTTTTAAATACTTCTCAAGAATAACAGTTGTCTTGTGTGTGGAAAGTGATGACACTGAGCATTTGCTGCCAAGAGCTATAATTGTTTTTACTCGTTAGCTCATCCTTAGCTTATTTCAATGTTATGCTTAAACTTATTCTTGCATTATTTATATTTCATTTTCGTCTTTTAGTTAATAACTCTATCATATAAATGCCCTGAAAGCATTCATTCAACCATAGAAGTATCGATCCAAGTACAACGTCTCAGTCGCACGGTCATTTCTAGTTAGATAATCCTGTTGGTGTTTATTTTTTCTCTTCTTTTTTTCTATCTATTTATTAAGGAATGGAGGAGAAAAGAAGAAGTCATTAAAAATGAAACTTACCATAATAGCCTGACATGTCCATTGGCACCACTTGTATAAGGCGATAGCTTTTCACTAATTCGCGCAAAAACAACTGCGCCATATAAAATAATAAAACCAGATGCGGATTGTCTGTTAGAACGCCATCGGCAGTGGCACTACAATAACAATAATATATATTGATGGCATTGAAAGCAATCATAAATAGTTGGAAGAAAAACCAAAAAGAGAAAAGGAAAAGAAAATAGAAATATTGTAAATTATTAAAAGGTTATACATGAAATGTTTAAATGCATTTGTTGGTTATTAACAATTTAAAGGAACGTCAAAGTTATGAAATGCTTCTTACATCTCCAAGTAAATAATTTGAAGTTGTGTTTTAATGGAAATGGGGAAACCGAAATGATGAGTTTTGATGTTTCGTAGGTTAGTACAGCAATTGTACTTAGTTTCCCTTCACTCAAGTGACTGAGTGCATTCATCGAATTTCAGCAAAATTCAGTAATAAAGTCTTTGTCCGGGAGTCAAGAGTTTTACAATGTTTTTCGTTATTAGAAAATTTGCGTAAATTTCGAGTTTCGTTTAATTTGTCTAGAGGCAGTCGACAAGTTATGTCGTGTCAACGAAGACGACCACCAGTTATATGGTTATGCAAAGAAGACTGCTTTCAGTATATAATCATATTATCAGAGGGAATGTGATGGAAAATAATACTGAATACGTGTTAATGTTAGTTTCGTACATATTCTGTTAGGCTCACATCGAGCAAGTTTCAGACTTCAGATCAGATCAGGGAAAATATTTCAAAATTCGATTTAGTGTTGTTGCTTTTTCGCGATTAGATTACACTTTTTCTTTGAAACTTTATTCTAACGTCGAACCTAATTTTGCGAATTCCATAAGAATCCGAAAGATTTGAACTTGTTGAGAATTATTCAGAATACTAATCCTAAGAATATTAATCATTAGAATAATTTCACGTAGCAATAATTGGGGCAATTAAAGGGTCTAAGTCAAACCTACGAAAACTAATATAAACATGAGTAACAACATTACGATTATTACAGGGATGTTTTAAACAATTAAATTTATCGTAAAAAAATATGATGAATTTGGACTCGTGTCTTCTGCGAGTTACGATGAGTAACAAATGTATGCGAAAGCCAACTACTTAATCCGTTCGCTACCAGTGTTTTCTGAGCAAAGCAATAATCGCAGTCCAAAAAATTTTCGCTCGATACTAAGAAAATCGTATACTTTAACGTTATCTGTAAACTTACCCTCTCGAAATGATCGACATAAGCCGACCCCAGCCTTTATTCATTTTATGTTTTTAGAACTTTTAGAACAAGTTTTTTTCAATGCAAGCGCCTATTTAAACATGCCCTCTGCCATATACATGGGACATCAGGCTCTTCTAAGAAACGACTGCGTCGCATACATATATGGGTTGGTAGCGAACGAGCGAAAGTTGTAACATCCTTGTGGTCCATCGATATTCGGGAGGGTAACAAGGTATGAAAAATTTAACTATCCCTCTTTCTATCCGGGTCTTTTTGCATTATATTATGATATCTTCACCCATTGTTATACCCACCACTGTAGGATGGGCGTATACTCTATTTGTTTTTTTTCCAAAATATATGTAACACTGGAAGAAAGCTTCAGAGATCCTATAAAATATATATATTCTAGATCAGCGTAAAATTCTGAGTTGATTTAGCCATGTCCGTCTGTCTGTGTGTCTGTGCGGTGTGTGTTGTTGGCACTCTCTTGCTCGCTCAAATTTGGTAGAAACACTGGAAGTATCTGCAGGCAAGTTGATATTGAAAATGGGCTAAATTGATCAGAGCAAAAGCGTGCAATGAAGCGTAAATTGAACGCAACTGAACTTTTTTTATCTAAGTTTTTTGTATTTCTACTTATTACTCGGAAATTATTAAAGTTAGGGCTAGGTCCAAAAATGGAACCAATCGGCCGTGTCCACACAAAGCTACGAGTAAGTAAATTTAATTTTTTTCACTTTTTCACGCTTGCGATAAGGCAAACAAGACAAAACGTTTAAAACTATTTTGCACACTCCTCAAATGAAGATATATCATCTGCCTAAAAATGGGTTCATTTTAAAATTAATACAATAGACACCGCGATTACTTCTTTTTCAATAATACCAGCGATATGGGTATCAAATAAAAGAGCTTGGAGAGTAGAATGCATAAAAAGCATAGTGGTGGGTATACGAGATTCGGCCCTCGCCGAATATAACTTTCTTACGTGTTTTTCATTAATCCTCGTTTTTTTAATGTTATGAAGCCATTGAAAACCATTCTTGGGAAATTTTCATTTTAAGAAATTTATTGACTAAAGAATTTAGGAAACAGCTGTAAATCTCTAAATGTAAATGAAATAAAAATTTAAAAGAATTAAAAGCAGATTTAAATGTCATTCCATTGAAATTGAGAAGCAGCTAACTAATTGTAACAGGATTTATTCATTCACATCTTTTATTTGCAGTAAATTCCTCTGCAATAAAAAGTCAATTTTTCTTGCTTTCGATTCACATTTTTTATGCGATACTACGCAAGTGGCTATAATCAATGGAATCACTTTCCGCGTTATAACGAAAAATTGATGTAGGAAGCTTGGCACGTATTCTTAACTGGTAATCGGAGACCAAGTTTCGAAAGCGCAATTCATATTTTATAACCAAGCCCATAAAACCTTTGCATGAAAGGAATGGAGAAAATCACTACACAAACCTTGGCTTTCTATTATTTAAAATTTGTTTTTTTTTTTGTTAATACCTACTATTAGTTGTTGTTATAATTATCAATGATTTTGATTAGTTATTGGAAATTTTGTATCCTTTACAAATCCTGTACATAATTTTTATATAAGCTAATCACATACTAAGTACCGTTTATTTTTAATATGCAATTGAAGGCGGAAGGGCGATGGTGTCGATGTTCGAAGTGTTGCAGCGAATGTTATGATAATTATGTAATTTTTCGCCTATAACATAAAAAAAAAAAAAACGCATTGCAATCAAATTTCATTTTTGTAACCTTGTATGGATTTTACATAATTTTACATATTAGGCTGCAGAAAGAATTTTGCCGTAATATAAACAACAAAATAAGTTTAATGAAGTGTTTGTAATTTTTAGTGAACCTATATTCCAGTAATTTTAGTTCTGTTGCAATTACTACTGTACGTAAAAAAATGAAAATAAAAATATTTTAATATAAAATAAAATGAATTTAATGGTTGCATGATGGGGCAAATCACAGAGACGTCACAAGTTACAAGGCACTTGTTTTTTTGTTTCTAGTTCGACTAACTTAACGAACCTGTTTTGTAGCAAAACTTCTATTGAGTTATTTTATTGTGTCTATTCCTTTGGATTATCAAGAAGAAGGCAAAGTCGAAGAGCAGAAAAAAAAGAAGAAACGATAGCAAGGAACATATAGATATCTCTTATAATTAGTGCGCGTAAAAGTCAAATTCTACTCTCATGGGTAAGTAGCACCTGCATTAGAACTTAAACACAATGAACTATGATTGAGTCAATCGCGTAATTCTTTCATGTTCGTTTTCGTTACTTTCAATGTATTCAACTTTCATTCTCCCGCTTAAGAAAGCAATCACGCTTCATTTTGTCTAGGACTTTAGAAACATATATATATTTTTATAGGGGTCTAATAAGCAGTAACTTGAGAACGACTTACAAAATCCCCATGCAATGCGATGAACTTAATATATTCTGAAATGAAAAGATTTCTTGTCGCGGGACAGGGGTATATGGAGCTAGTGCGTGTATGACACTTAGAACAGCCACCTTTTATTGGACCGATAGATTCAGAATAACTGTCTTGTCTGTCTGTCCGTCTGTCAAGTTAATCTTGTATTCAACCTAACGATCTCAGTTTTTAACACACTTTGATCAAATTCGGTGCACCGATGTGTTTTGGCCCAAGGCGGATCAAACCACTTTTTCGAAAAAGCCTTTTTGTGAGAATTTATTTATATGAAGCAAGGCGGCGTTGGATTTTTAACGGGCCATGGCTCACTATAACATTTTCACTTTTCCAAAATGAAACCTTATGCGATTTCTCAATGTTTCCCATTACATCCCGCAGATATCCAATACCTAGTACTAGTAAACTAATGAACAATATTCGTCTCCTAGCAAGTAATGCTGACTTTATTTTCATTTTTTTTTTCTCAAACGATTCTTTGGTATGCTCACTCGTTTGCAGTTTACTTTTGTGTCATTAATTTCTAAACCGATAGAAATGTAATTTGACTGAAGTTGTTATCAATTTCTAAAAGCGTTTTTTTATCGGGAGCAGCAGGTTTATTTTCTCTGCATTTTCCCCTTCAAAATTCGTTTAAAACGAACGTATCTAATGAGTTATTAGTAACACATACTTTTGTACAATCATACAAAGTCCTCTTTGCTTCAAATGTCTTCAAACTGTTTGAAGATATTTAATGCGGGTCATCAACATTTAAATTTGTTACTTGTTTCTTGTCGCATTTTTATTTTTAACTATTTATTTTCATGGATGCTCCCTATATTCTGTTGAGCTTGATTGAATGTGTCACAAACAAACAAAACAAACACGATCACAAAACATAATATAAAGCAAATTTATAATAAATGAATAAATAAATCAATTAAATAAACGTATAACGCCACAAAATAAGAAGTACATGAAATCATTCAGAAAAATGCGGGGCAATCTCTCCTCTAAAGACGGAGGATGGTCGTAAGACTAGAGAGAAGAGTTTAAGTATTGATTATCTATAACCGAGCAATCCTCGTTTTCCTATTGGTTGCTTAGAGGATGCACTGGAGGAAGTCATAAAAGAGCACTTCTCAAAGGTTCAGGATGCCTACTCATCCCAAGCCACGTATGTTTATGAGAACCTCTGGTAAGTCTACAAGGATGAAGCTGAAGTCATAGCGTTGCGAAGGCCAAATAAGTTGTGAACGGTGTATCAGTTCCAATGGCCAGATACATCACTTTGGGAAGTGAAATGGCCGTTCTGGAAAACTAAAAGCATGGGAGTTGTAAATAATAAGATATAGATAGACCTCAAACACTTCACAGAGTGCTCTTGTTGGCCGTACACCTTAAATCGATCTGATAGTCCAGATTTTATGGGATTCCCAGCTTATATGGATTGCCTCACTAATTGTGGCGCGCCGGTTCACACTAACACAGGTCGTGGTATAAGCGGACATCACGATGTCAAGCCACGACGCAGCTGTTCACGTTAAGCCATTTTCGCATCATCCGTTGTTATAGAAGTGAATTAATCTGTAAGGGGTTGGCAAAGCATCGTTCAGGAATTGTGTTTTGCTGGCTTTTAAGCAGATATATTCATTCTTTATCGTATTTCGTATCATCCTAATGCTTATAAAATATTTCGCTTTATTCTTTGCCTATGTATGTAGCGTCGGTCTTTTTTCATACAAACAGCTTGTCGGAGACTTTTTATTTTCCTTAGCGGTTATGATTTTTTTGTAATTAGGAAAATTAAATGCGTATGTTTTTTCTCTGTTTACCCCATTCTCTCTATTTACGCAAAAAGGAACAAAGTAACGCTGTGTTGCGTTCATCTGTGACGCTTTAAATAATTTAATTAAGTGAAAAATCCTAAATACTATTAAAAATGTTCTTATATTTCACTAACTCAGTGTAGACATGGATTTTAGCGAAACTTTACAATTTAAGTTAAGGTAACTACGCTTGAAGAGGATTTAAAATCTTTGTGGATTGTCTCCTCTGTTGGCCCTTCCAAAGTGGTGTTTTGTTAGACGAGATTTATTAATTTAAATACGTTCTTCGAAGAATTGAATCAAATTTAAATGATTTTTCTGCTTAGTATTTAGGAGCTTAAAATGGCTTTACTAGAATTAGTTTTCACTGCGAACATGTGGTCTGTAGATGCAAGGCGTAGGCAAGCATTTAACAGAGAAACCACAATTTTGTTTAAATGGATTAAAATAAAATAAAATTTTTGTATTTATTTGAAATCTAATTTCAATTTATTTCGAAATTAAACATTTTTTTTTAAATTATTTTTTTATTGTCATTTATTTATTGATGCCTATGAGGATTAAATACTAATGAATTATACCAATGAAATCTCTGACAAACAAATGCAATGAATTGGAAGCAAAATATATTGAATTTATGTATAAAGCAAATGCCTCTCAATCGAAGAAAGTTTTAAGCGATTTTATATATACAAAATATATATATATATATGTAATAGAAATAAAGGTTATTAGATACCTTTTGACTTGTGGCATTAAAATTTGTTCCGTGTGCTTGAAAGCCTCCACACAAGTGCGACGCAACTTACGTATTTTTTCCCGCAACTCTGGGCAGTCTTTTGTTTGGCCCACATGTATAAGCAGATCACGAAATAATGCCAAATGACTGTTAATTTCAACTATTAGCTGAAAATACATGAGAGCAGAAATCAAAATAAAAATTACAATTTTTAGCTTCCACTATATGAGTATGAAATGTATATGTATATGCAGATCTTTTCACAAAGTGTCGCTCTTTCTTTTTCTCTCGTTTACTTCTAAGGTTACGTTACAATATTCGTTCCAACCTAAAAGTATTTATTATTCATAAAAATAGATTAATTTATGTTCGTAGTACTCATTATTAATATCGCAATGTACGTATGTTTTGTGAAAGAAGTCGGACAGAAAACTTGTAATATACGCCTATCTAAAGAAAATTATAGCTCGCAATTGTAGTCACGTGATTGTTCATCCGCACGTTTATAATAATCCGGATTTATCTCTTACGAGCCACACCAAAATAAGTGTCAGTTTTGTCACTTCTTCTAAACCTTTCAAGAGAATATTAAAAGCACCGTTATTAAGAATGTCCTCTGTACGCAACTTCAGCAGCTTGGGCTGCGCTTGCATCGATGATACCACAAAACGAGTTCTTCTCCGCATAATCACAAATAATGAAAACGTAACATACTAAGCGATTTCATATTTTGAAGACAAAAATTAAAAGGCTTTCAAAAAAGCAGCGGTCGACTAACCGCTTCCAACATCGAATGCACATATTTGTCGTTTGTAGTATCGGCTTGGGAGTTGACGACATTGTTGCTTTTCGAAGTTTTTTACCCATTGTATGTCACAACAATTTATTCGTGATATCATGGGTGTGTAGATAACCGTTTAGATCCAAACAAAGGCAAAGAAGAAGAAGCAATGTAAAAAATTAAGTAAGCAAAACGAAAGGTCAAACAGATGAATAAATGTGAATAGAAGTGGCGAACGCTTAACACGCAAAACTTAATAAGGCATTGACTGGAATGAAATTCAATAACGGAACATAAGGAAATAATAAAAAAAATATATGAAAATTAAGCTCCAACCTCACCAAAGTTCACACAAAAAAATTTGTGTTCACACTGGGGCTTTTTTTTTTTTGTAGAGCGAATTATCTCTTGTTGAGTCCCTCAACATTTAAGAGGAACTAGAAAATGTGTAAACTCGAACAAGTGAAATATCAAGATGTCGTCATCAATTTTCTCTCTTATCAACCTTAAGCTCTAAAGAAGAACTTAATTAAAAACTTATAACGTTACTGCATATATAGATGTTATCGTTTCCCTGGCCTGATCCATTCTGCGTTTATATACTAAAAAACTATTTATATATACATATATATATATATATATATATAAAAATTTATCCATTCATAATTAACAAATTTATAAACTTTTGCGCTGTTCTGTAAAATGTTTGTGTGAAATATAAAGCGGCTGCTACATCACGAAGTTACTGAAAGAAATTTCTGTAGAAAACCTATTAAATGAATTCAATGAAAATTACAGAGAATTTCAGAAACGAAAGACAAGAGTTCGATTTCTTAGCCAACAATAATAAAGAGAGAAGAAAAGTTGCAGTCACGCCAGTAGTTACTCTAATCGCCCTTCCAGTTTCCTCAAATATTTGAATCAATAGTTTATCGTATGTTCTTCTTATTATGTTTTGTTCTTTTGACATTGCTTCATATGTTGCATTAAGTGAAGAAGTGGTGACACTGCGAGGAACTGTATTTTTAAAGATCAGTATGAAACCTTGCTTTTCATAACAATAATCCATCAATCTTACTAAAGCATTCTTTGCGAAACCTAATGCAAACTCTCAACATACACAACTACTTTCCGCTTCAGACATTAATAAATAGCTGACTACAAAAGAATTATATCAGGATTACGTCATTTCTTTCCTATTATTTGTTTGTGTTTCATGGCACACAAGTAAGGAGAACTGCATAGAATTTTCAATTTTTTGTCATTTATTAACTGTTATCGTTATTTACATTAATGTACATTTACTTATCACATTTACTTTATTATAACTTCACAAAATCGAAATTTGATGCGAATGTTAAGAGAAGTATAATAAATAAATTTCTTAAAACTTTCTAAGCTTTTTGGTTTTGATCTTTAAAGCTAACTCCAAACGTTTCTTTTGCCGTTGACGATACATTTTGTTCTCGTCAGCACATTTTGTAGTGATGGCGCCTTTGACTTCCTTTGCGGTCATCTCTGTGTATTCTGTCATGAAATGTATAACGTCCGCTACTTTTAACGGATCTAATTGGGTTTTCGTTGGCTTAGCGATGTCCGCGAAAGCCGGCGAAGGTTTGCCGGTAAGACTTCCAAAAGCCAACGTATGTCTATCGAAGATTTCCATCAGTACCTTACGCGTTATTGTCGGACCGTTTGAACCCCAGTTGATTAGAGATAATCTCTTCTTCGATATTTTCGTACCATTCGGTCCGATTAGAACCATGCCGTTCTCGTCAGCTACGAAGGATTCTGGCAACATTATTGGCTCCTTGGAAGTCCTATCTTCGAGAATTTGTTGATTTGTGCATTCAGTCGGAAATATATTTTGTTCAACAAAACTCAATTCTTTTTGTAATTGATCAGCTTGATCATCTTGAAATAGATCATAGGCCCGACGAAGCGGTGGCATTTTGGCTAACTTCTCTTGGCAGAACTTCTCAAAATCTTGTTCGTTGATTTTTACGTCTCTTAGATGTAATCTCTTTTCCAAAATATTTGTTTTTCGCATAAGTCTCGCTATTCCTTCTTGCTCGTTATGTAGCTTTTGGTAAGCTCGCTTTTTAACACCCTCCCAGATATTCAAAACTTTCAGCTTCATCTCTATAGTAGCGAAGTCCATCTCCACAGATCTGTCGAAACTCATTTTGTGGTAAAGGCTTCTCGATCGAATCCCAACCTCCGTTTAGCTTTAAAAAACGTTACACTTTACTGCATTTACTTCAAAAGTGTTTCTGTACGATGTTGCAACGGAATTTCTTGCGTTGTAATTGCAGTTGTTTGTACCTATTGCAAGTTCAGAACATTTTATTTTTTATTTTTCTATTGTTGTCTAAGGATTTCTTGTCACGCTTAAGCCAACGTCTGTCGAAATGTGCAGATAGACCCACAATGCTACCGTTATCTGCCATGCTATTATTATGTAAGTAATCGCTGCAGCAAAAGTCAGTTGTAAATATCTCTTTCTTTCTTCCATGTGCCGAAGGAGGATATCTTTATGACGAAGGGAACGCAGGTATACAAAAATGAACAGGACTTTTCTCTTTTTGTTTTATCTCTTCTTTTATATATTGTATTCGCTAGCTTCAGTGTTCTCATGGGCGTTGTCTAATTACTTTTCTACCAAACTGGGAACTTCTTTACCTACAAAGTTGGAAGGCATCCCTTTCATAATTTTTTGTGTAACAAAATCCAATGTCACTACATAGATTACGCCAAAAACTAGATCGATTTTTGGTTAGTCTGTCTGTCTCTTTCTTATTGTCATTTACACGTTTACAAAGATTACAATTTAACAGATGTAGTAGTAGTTGAAGTATAACAATAATCGTGTTCTTAGTTTATCGTCCGTTAGGCAAACTGTAATTTTTGTTTTAACTGGTTGAGGTTTAATGACACGATTTTTGTCAGTGGTTTCTGGCTGGTTATGGAATGTCACTAGTTTCGAGTACGTTCAGATTAATACGTGAAAAGATAAAATAAAGCTGAGGTAAATTTCAAAATAATTTCGAATTTTTCCAAAAACGTGTTCATGTTTGGCATCCTTTCATTATTGGAACTTTCATGTAAGAAAATTCAAATGACTGACTCGAGTTTATTGTGTAAGCAATTCGCTCACCATAATTGATCTCTTTTTAAATTTATTGTAACCTTAACTAAGCTAATTTTCTGAAACGATTTAAATCAGTTCTTCGTTTTCTTTAGCAGGTGGGAAACCTGCCTTGTCATCGAGCAAAATCGCAATTTTAGAGATATTTTGGAGGCCCTGATGCGTTTTGACTCAAAGACGAGCTTTGCAGAAAATAGGTTGCATTGGATCATTTTATGAGCAATCCCGGCTTAACGTCGTAGTTTTAAATTGTTCCAGCATTAAAACAGAGTTAGTATTACTATTATTTGTCACCACAGGCATGTGTTGAATGGGGACAATTCTTTTTTTCTAATTTCTTGGACTATAAACGTTTCTCTTCTTTTTTCTTTTTATAGAAAGCAAAATAATCAGTTGACATATATGTAAGTTTACCGTTTGTCTACCCTACGCAGCATTCCCCAAAAGAATAACATTTTTGTACGACTACAGGTCCTTGTCTTTATTAAAATCGGAATTTTATATAGAAGCGGTATAGGATATTTGATAGGCGGATTTGCCAGCCAATAGCGAATTAATTTCACTTTATTTTACTTTCTTTTTCTATTTGTTTATATTCCACGTTTATATATGTATGTGTATAGTTGTACTGCCTTTTTTCTTTACAACTATACTTTAAACTAATTGTAGTGGTAAATATTTTAAACTTTGTGTTAGACATGCATAGTTATCTCACTTGCATTTCGTGTACTCTCGAAAATATTCAGCAAAAATTTTTGGCTACAAATACATGTTAGAATCCTTTCAGTAATAAAATTCTGCGAACTTAAACATACATACAAAAATAACTGCTAAAGAAAACGCGAGCAGGTGTGGGAATTAGTTTATGGAATTTTGAAAGCGTAACAACTACAACTAAAAGGCAAACTTAATTAAGCAGTTGGTATACATGAACAAAGTCTAAATAAATCATGAATTCTGTTTAATCTAGCAATAGAAGGAATTATGTTCATATATAATTATATATAGGCCCAAAAGAAGAAGACACTGTTAATACACCCGCAGGCATAAATTCTTGATAATACACACATCATATACATAAATATGTATTGGCGTACATATACATATGCATACGTATGTGTATAAATCTTTTCCTTCGTTAAAAACAGCAATAAAAAGATAAAATTTTAATGTGTATCCGTAATAACCTGAGCAGGTACTAATATCAAATATACCTTTAATATAATATCCGTTCTTGTTACTCCACTATTTTGCTGCGAAACAAATTGACACATACTTGGTTCAGGGGACCCTTAAACCCCCTACACTATTTCACCATATATGATTCTTCATACTGCATTTTGCTCTCATGTAAAGAGTAGCTTTCTTTTCTACAGAAATCTCTGATGGAAGGACGAACGCCAAAAAAGGCAAATCGGCTTCATTGCAATTCAGTAAAGATAATTCTTTTGCTAAAAGTGTTATTATTCTCTATTTATTATTATATCCCAACAAACAATTACAGTCAGTCTCATTAATATTGGGCTTTTTGGGCCCACTTGTTAACGCTTGTTAAACCGAGTCCATTGTCCAAACGTAAAAGTTTATTTTATTACTTTACACTACAAGGAAGAATACATATTAAAATGTAAAAAAAAAAACAAAATTTTGTTTCAGTAGCAAAGACAATTAAATAACTTCAAGAACTCAAAAAAAAAATAGCGCCATTAATATTAGATTTTTTTCATACGACAAAGAATATGAAAAAAAACAGCATGTTGTTAAATATTAATATGTGCTGGGGTATCCTTTTTGCTTAATAACGTCACGTCAATGCTTTGACATATTTTCTATAATTTTGCTTGTGTAGAAAACAGGGAGCTCGCTCCACTCCTCTTATAGTCTGTTTTTCAGGTCTTGGACAGAAGGGATTGAGTGTTTTCGCACCTGGCTGTCCAAGTCATCCCACATCTTTTTGAGGGGATTGATGCCTGGGATTTGTGGAAGAGGGTGAAGCCCTTCAGAGCACTTATATAAAAGCCATTCTTGAATTAAGCGGGACTTATGCTTGATGTCATTTTTGGAATGTTTTCAAAATACCAAGTTTGTCCGCACTGTCTTTCGAATTTTTCTTCAATACCCTTATATAAATCTTGTTTAGAATGCCATCAATAAACACGAATTTTCTGACTCCAACAGCGCAATGCATACCAAACTATAACATGACTATTACCACGCTCGCCATATAAAAGCTTAAATTTCAATAGAACTCTTATACACCTACATTGTGAAAATAGCCCGGTAAGTCAGCAATCGTCAATACGTTAGTATGTCAAACCGTTCTTTTAGATCAATTTTAATTTTAAGATATTAAAAATTAAAATTTCATGCCATACAAAGCTTTATTTTTTGCAAGAATTTCTATAGGCGAAATGATTCGAAAAATACTCCTATCCGATGCAAAGCTTCGGCACTTACTTCGAGTATGCCAGAATACTAATTTTCGTCAGGAAATCTTAAATCCCAAGTTTTTTTCCAGATAATCACTCTTTCGAAATGGTGCTTTATGTGCGTTCTTTAAATGGTCAGATGGGATGAACTTTCACTATCATTCGTGTTTGGCTGGAAGTATGTCAGGAAGTATGTATTAACGGACAGATACGCTTAAATTGATCTAACAGTAATTCCGAATAGATGGACTTGATGGAAAATGGGTCCTTCTGAAGTTCTTCGACGTGTTACATGCATCTCATCAGATTTAATATAACTGTAGCACAAACACCATAGGGTGTAATTATGTTTCAGTATGAAAGCAAATTGATTTTCTTTATCCTAACAATTTGGGTAATAAAAATCTTCTAACTGCTTACAATTAAAATTCCATTTATTAAGTTGTCTAAAAACTATTGACCTTTTAAGCAATGAAGATTTGAATATTCATTACCTCCTTCAATCTCCCCTCATTGTATGCATATATTTGAAACCAATTAAATCCCTTCCTCATGTTACGATATATACGGTATTAAACTCACATCAATATGTTTGTATATACACCTATAACTACATGTGTCTAAAAGTGCGTGTGTTTAATAGAAAATGCAAATTTGTTCTCATTGACTTTCTCTTTTTACACCTCATTTGAATTTCTTTTTTCTTTTAGTCAACTCCACAATACGCCTTTGCCTGTTAGGTTGAGGTCTCTCGGTTTGACATTTTCTCATCTTGTTTTTGTTTAATTTGCTTTCTCTATGTCATAAATATTCAAAAATACCGAGTGTCAAATATGTACGTAATACTGATACAGTAAACCATATTTACAAGGGATGTCTGATATAAAAAAAGTAAGTTGTGGGTTACTTTAGATATCATCGATCCCACATATGAATAGTTACAAAACCTTTCTTTCTTTTCGTTGCTGGCCATGCTCGCTATCTATCCACCTACCAGACCTTCAGCAAGTGTTCGAGAGTAATATTTAAGAAAGTCTTGAAACCCTTTCAGTTTTTTTCGATTATTATAAATAGTAGACTTGAGATAATAAATAAATTGAAAAGAAAAAACAAATGGTCTTATTTTCTGGACACAACAGTACGAAATAGACGGAGGAAAAGTCAATGTTGTGGTCAGGCTGGTTATGCTCATACGCATCAGATAAGTCGAGCCTTATTCTACTTATGACAAACGGAAAGATAAATTTATTATATCTGCTGCTTTGTACGAAATTTGTATAAATTAATTATAATACAAACGAATGCTGCACAAAATGGTATAAGGCCTTGTTTTGTACAACACTACTTTATAAGCGAAAGAAAGAATATTTAGTTGCAAGCGCATCCATTATCGACAGGTATTACTTTAGACACTATGCCTATAAAATAAAAATATATATATGTATATATTTATTATATAGAAATATCCTGCAGTGTTATACTCTATTATATGTGTCACTGCCATGGTGTGCTTCTCTCTGTTGTATATCTCTTATATAATATGCTTGCAATATCTATTTTCCTGCTGCTACTGTTTGTTTCGGTACACAGACGCTTTGCGTTTGCTTTTTGCTTTGTTGGTTTTTTCTTTTCTTTTACTCGATTGTATTTTTTTTTTTTATTATTTTTTTCAATTCCACTTCGTATGAAAAGTTAAATGAAAAATGTATAGAAGTTTTTTTTTTTTTTTTTTT